>CAIGQQ010038154.1:13472237-13488363 GCA_903798035.1 Danio albolineatus
TATATATATATATATATATATATATTGTGTGTTTTAGTACAAGATTATTATAGGGAAACATGGACAAATATTTAATGTTGAGCTATGTTGTTATTTACAAAGATTTCTGTATAAAAATGTCACACTATACTAAAGTACAGATACAGTTAAGTCAACAAAAGGTAAATAGTCTAAGTAAATGTGACTTAATATAAGTAAGGAATACTTTTAATATATTAGTAACAAAGACTTATTACAATAAAGTTAAGATTACTTAAAGGGGTGGTCCAGAATGTATTTTTAAGGCTTGTTTGTGTTTAAGCAATGTGTGCTCATGCTTCACTTGTAGAAAATCACGTTATTTTTTCATACATCTTATTTCGATTATATACAACTACTCTGCTAATACGAAAATGACTGTCATATATTTCCTGGTTCCTTTGAAAGGCCTGCCCTCAAGAGGCTCTGATTGGTCAGCTAACATAATGTGCTGTGATTCGCAGACCGGCTATAGATATATTTAAAATGAAACTGTAAGCACTTCTGTCTTTGTGTTGTGTCCTCTGTAAGCCCAAATACAAAAACAAAACAAGCTCTGTGGAAATAGCAGCGTTTGGATGACTTTTGAGCATTCTCATTGAGCAGGGTGTGTGCGCATGGTAAATGCATATAACTGGAAACCCTTGTGATCTCACTAGCCCGGATGTATTTTTTTGTAGTCCGCAAAGTTCGTTTGCTGTAGGCTTTGCCAAGTTAACTCTGTAAAAGCCAATGTTTGAACTTTGAGCGTGTTACATTCAGAGATGTTATGTTCACACAGCTACATTACACAACAACTAAATTTTAAAATATGATATCATGGTGGACCACCCCTTTGAATGAATTAAAGCAAAGCGTTTCTACTTTTTAATTAAGTAAACTTGGCAAAGGACTTCTTTTTAAAGTGTATAATTCTATGTAGTATACACTGCTCCATCTGAAAGCATGTGCTGGAGGTTTACTAGAACCAGCTTTATTGACAAGACACACACGCAAATCATCTTCCATTACCCACCCAGCCCTACTGTTGAGTTCATATTTCAGATAGACTGCGCCAGAGTTCATTTGGAAGCGGATCAAGACCCATCCTTTCAGCAGTCTCGGTCCGCTTGTTTGCTGCATACACAGGTTTGGATTGCAGCATTTACAAGTATTCAGCAGAGCTCTAATAACTAAGCGATCGCACCAAAGCTACAGTAGTTTGACTCTATAACCTGGTAAGTGTAAGTAAAATAAGATTAAATTTATCATGCTGTTGTACACAATCACACACATTCATACAGCTCTCCATCAAGAACAAACCGGAAACAATGCAGGAATAAAAACAGGAAAGCATCCTAGAACAGAATCTCGTGAGAAACCAGGCAAGTGTGTGTGTGAGTGTGTGCGTGTGTGTGTGTGTGATCTGACGCCTTTGAGGTGTAAAAAAATAGACTTGCTCCCTGGTGAAATGACCCCTGTGGTCCTTCAAGACATCTCTGTTGGTTGCTCTCAGGGTGTTCTTGTAACTTGTGTTACCGAAAACGCACACACACACATGCTCACTTAAAACGCAGGTTTGTTTTTGTGATTTTGTGGGGACGATTTATAGGTATCCATTGTTTTTATACTGTACAAACAGTTTTTTTTTTTTTTTTTATTATACACCAACCCCTTATTTTCTGAAATAAATAAATAAATACATAAACAAACAAACAAACAAATAAATAAACAAACAAATAAATCAATAAATAAACATACAAACAAACAAACAAACAAATAAATAAATAAATAAATAAATAAATAAATAAATAAATAAATAAATAAATAAATTTAAAAAAATAAATAAAGTCTATGATTTATAAACATTTTGAAAACATTGGAACATTAACAATGTCATTTTGTAAAACCTATGTCATATCCATGTCATATACATATTTGTGTCCTGATAAGTCACATAAGCATGCATGCACACTAACACACACACACACTCACACACACAAATGATGAGTTTCAGCACCTAAATATGAATCTTCCAAATGCTGCATATGGATTGACTCCACACACAATTTACTGTGGCAATAAAACCTTCTCCTTTTTTCCCCTCTTTTGTTTCCTACAACAATTTAACTGCTCTCTGCTGTACTCCCAGTCTATAATGTGGTGTGCATACGCGAGTGAGTAAAAACATGCAGGACTACAGTCATTATTCTCTGATAAAACAGCACAGGCCGTAATGATTTCAATCATTACAGCGATTGATTTAAAGCTCGTTACAGTGCAAGATCGTTTAAGCCAATGAAAGAGAGTCTGACTAACGGTTAGGAGTTCTCAAATTGACACTAAAAGCTCAAGCCCTGGAACATTTCATGTAGTCTAAAAGCCAGCAGTAATTATAAACGGAGACAAATCTTGCACTCGCTCACACACACAATTATAGTCACAGGGTTCATTTTCTCTTGTCCGGAGATGAATCTAACGGCTTTCGCTAATAACATAACCTTTTGGAGCATTCTTTTTGCTCTGGAGTCCATTTGTAATGTCAGTCCTGATTTGTAGTTTTGCTTGACTGTTGTTCAGCAATAAGCAGGCTGTTTTTTAATTATTGAAAAAAAATCATACATCATTTTGTTCACAATTCTGCACAGCATGGTGGGTCGAGTTGACAAACTGGGACTAAAATCACTAGCTAATAAATTATAGTTTGGTTTACCCTTAATTCCTTTAAGTAACATTTACAACAGATAATTTTACCCTAAAAGTATATGCAGTATATGTTTGGGTAAGTAATGTTTTTTTTTTTACTTGAGTATAATTTTTCAGTACTCTTTTTTTTTTTTCTGCAGCTCAAAAATGCTTCGGTGGCTTTCTATTGTGCTGTCTTTGTTATGAAAGTACCTCCACGTCCTCATTTAAATAATGAACATTTTAGTAAAAATAATTTTTTAACAGTTGAAAAAATGTGTGATGTTGTTTAAGATTTTAAAGAAAATGTTACCAACATAGGTGAGACGGTGGCGCAGTAGGTAGTGCTGTCGCCTCACAGCAAGAAGGTCACTGCTTCGAGCCTCGGCTGGGTCGCAAAACAACCATACCTGGAAACGCATCTGGTGCGACTGGTGCTCGTGCCCACACAGTCCCGCTACTTTCGAGAACTCAAGATCTTTTGTAAGCAGTAGCAGTTGCCGCTTTCATTTTAGCCATTCTTTGAACAGATTATTCAGGGGCCTAACAGGAACTGTGCACTCAATCATTCTTAATAGCCACAGTAGCCATTCACTCAATCATTCCTAATAGCCACAGTGGCTGGTGATCAAAAAAGTTAATGTCGAGCCCTGACTACATCTATGAGAATCCATCAGAAATGATAAAAACAGCAAACAAATCCACTGCGATGAACACCGGGCTCTTTTCGTCTTCTGATATATACACATTTATTCACTTCCACTATAAGAAAACACAAAATGCTCTGCTCTGACAAAACCCCCCACACCAGTAGTTTAGCCAAACTTTGATTTGAATAAAAACAAAGAAAGATGGCCGGAAAAAAAAAAGTCCTGGCCTGTGAAAACAGCAGTTTGTGATTGATAATGTTTTGGGCCTGAAGGTGCAGGATCAGCAGTACTGGCCTGGGAACAGTAATTTTCATTAGTGGAGGACAGGAACGATAATGGAAGAGTCTACACATTCGTACACTCACACCAGCACTAGTAGGAGTTACTTGTACATGTGTTTGCCAAATATTTTTCCGAGTGGCGCAGGCCAAAAGGACAGACCCAGCTTGAACTGCACATTTAATGACACAAACAGTGAGGGGACCATCAATGTGACATGTAGACTACACAAACTTGACACATGGACAAGATAAGAGTGTCATTAGCCAGAGATTATGGGAGCTGTATTCTGCAGGTGGTAAATAATGAGGGGTGTTTTTTTGGTGTTATGGATGTTGAGATGACAAATAATACCACAGGCTAGTCTGTTTCTCACCCGGCTTCTGCTCAAGGGTACGGCGGATATAATAGTGTGGTGTCAAAAGACGACAAACCCAAAATCCACAGGAAGAGTGTAAAACAAGAGAGAGAGGGAGAGAGAATGTGTGTGTGTGTATGTGTGTGTGTGTGTGTGTGTGTGTGTGTGTGTGTGTGTGTGAGAGAGAGACAGACCAATGCATGTAGTGTCTTAATGAATATGTTTTTTTTTTTTTTCATAACAGAGAATACAAAATAGGCTGGGGTTTCTGTTGAAAGAGCGTTTGAAAAGCATCCGTTTAATCTGAAACAAACAAAAATATACATTTATATAAGACTACAGTTATTAGATATTCAAATATTTGTATTAATTTGTAGTATTGCTGAATTCCTTCTAGATATTTTTGCTAAGACAGTATTTCTCAACTGGTGGGTCGCAATCCAAAAGTGGGTCGTGGGAACATTTTCAGTGGGTCGCGGAGTGTTGGTCAAAAAAGAACAAGTGTAATTTTTTTAACTTTTGCTTATACCGGACTTTTATTTTGAAATGCGTGCGCAACAACAGTGCCGATTGACATGTCAAATGAATATTTTTAATAATAGAGTGACAAAGTTTGAGACGCCAAAGTGGACAAAAGTCAACCGGACGCAGTGAGACTTGAGTGAGAGAGACCGAATGTACGAGCGAGAGTGACCGAGTATGCGCGAGAGAGACAGAGTGGACGCGAAAGAGGCCTAGTGCACGCAAGAGAGGCCGAGTATTGGTGCGCAGGAGAGACCAAGTATTGGCGCATGAGATTGACCGAGTGGACGCGAGAGAGGCCGAGTGCTGGCGCGCGCAAGAGACCGAAAGACTGTTAAAGTTACTATTATTAATTAATTAATGGCATGGCAATTCAGCTTCTTGCACTGTATATAGAGCACTTATTTAAAATTTTATTTAATTTTGAGCACTTATCATTGTGTCTTGTTGTGGAAATGGGATAAATTCTATCAGACAAGCTTTAAGGATTTTTTTAATTGCGTTTTTAAATATTCTGTACCATATAATGTCTTGGGAACACAAATGGCATCGAAAAGTAAGAATAACCCAATTGCAAATGTTTTGGTGATACAAATTTGAATTGAGAAAGAGAGAGATTTAACATACAGAGCCAACTCTTGTTCATGCTTTAATTTTCCAACATTTTTAGGGGACATCTAATATTAAGTTGAATTATTTTGTTGCACTGCAGTAGCATACAGCAAAAGAGCTGAAAATAAAAATGATTGGAGCTGACATCACATCAGCGAGTTCACAGAATTTCCTCTTCTGTTGCAATTGTTTAGAATTTAGATAAACATTTTTTTTTTAAATCTCTGAATAAAACCAAAGTCCCTTTATAGTATTCTACAGCCTTTAATTGAACCCATATAAAGAAAAGATAGTAGCCTATATCAGTTTGTTATATTACAGGCCTAATAAATGATTAGATATTAAAATATAATAGTGGCCTTATTTAATGGTGCTCAGCATATCTACTCAAAGTTGAATACACTGTTTGAGTATAAATGCATTTTTCAAGATATTAATACATTTTTTCAATTTTTTTTATTTGCATGATCACTTTCAGTGTTTTTAGGACACCCGAGTAATAAATCGACAAAAAAAAACTAATTAGTAAACATAGTAATAGTAATTAATAATAGTAACTTTAATAGTCTCTCGGTCTCTCTCGCGCGCCAATACTCAGCCTCTCTCGCAAGCATTCGGTTTCTCTCGCACGCATTCGGTTTCTCTCGCGCATATTCGTTTTCTCTTGCGCACATTCTGTCTCTCTTGTGCGCACATTCGGTCTCTCTCGTGTGTACATTCGGTCTCTCTTGCATGTACATTCGGTCTCTCTTGCATGTACATTCGGTCTCTCTGCGTTCGCTTGACTTTTGTCCACTCTGGCACCTCATAACAAAGTTGCTGCATTCAAAAAGTAGATTGAACTGTGGACAAAACAAGTTTACAAAGACAGACTAGACATGTTTCCCAACACTTGCAATGAAACACAACAGTTGGATACCGCGGGAAAATTTGTGCTGAAGAAATCTACAAGAAGAAAACATCTCCGCAAACTGCAAGTCCGGTTTAAAGACTACTTTCCCGAGAAACACGATGCTGATCCGTGGATAAGCATTCCCTTTGTGAAACGATGTGGAAGCGTCTTCGGCAACGAAGAGAATCAGCTGGTGGAGCTGTCATGTGATAACCCGCTGAAAAAGAAATTCAGTGAAGTAAGCCTCTCCAAGTTTTTTCGATCTGAGAGTGCGATCAAATCCAACCTAACATTGAGCACTATGTATTTGTGTGAAAGTGGCTTCTCTTCCTTGGTGCAGCTTAAGTCAAAGCAAAGAAACAGGTTGGACAAAGAGCACGATCTTCGGGTAGCACTGTCTACCATCACCCCAAACTTTGAAACTCTTATCAGAAGTAAAGCACATCCTCAGTCATCCCATTAACTTCCCAAATTACTGTTAAGTGAAACAAATGTTTATAGTTGCTGTCATATTAGATGTAAAAACGGTTATGATTATTTTAATCATTTTACTGTAATTTGGTTTGTTCTGTTCAACAGGATCAATGTTAATGTTTTATTAACAGTTCAGTTTAGTTCATAGTAGCTGGACCTTTCCTTACCCTAACCGCTGTTTACAGTATTTATCGTTTCTACTTTGAAATATTTCAATAATTTGAGACATTTTGTTAAATGACAGCAATAAAATATTGTTTATTTGTAAGTCTTGATGATTTTCTTATGATTTATCTGTCACTACTTGTGTATGCCAACAAATAAATACAAATTAATTATAATTCCTAAAATTATATTACAGTTTCTTAAAATTTGCGTTGCGGCTTGATGACCATGTAAAAATGTGGGTCCCATGGCCAAACTAGTTGAGAAATTCCTTTTAAACACTATTAGAATTTTACCACGGTAAAAATGTACTGAATATGCTTACGTGGTAGTTCAACGCCATTATTCAAAGTAAATATGAAGTATGAATGTGGTAATCATTCAATTTGAAATGCATATCAAAGCACCGTCCTGTTGTTATAGTCAGGGCACCATCATCATACTTTTTGGCAAGGCACAGTCCATTACGAGAGAGGCTTCCAGCTTGCTTTTAGCACTCTTAGAGAGAAATGGTGACCTTTAAATGTTGGATGAAATATGTTTTGGCTTTCGAGTAACACTATGTAATTCTCAGCATGCTTAGATAGAGGAGATAGAGGAACACAATGAACTAAAGAGCCATCTGCACGACAGGGTCAGCACCGTGTGGCCATTCTTAATGAAGCTAGTGGACGTGCACAGTTTGTGTGTATGAGTTTGACCATGAAGCCGTATTGAAATCATTGCGTCTGTCTTGTTTCCCGTCAGCTCTTTCCATCACAGCATATTTCAAGTCTCAAAGGATTGAGAAAGGCTCATGTGTACAAGCAGCCATTCCACAGAAGCTGTGCTTCCATACAAAGTTGAAAAGTTTATGTAACAAATTTAAATATCACTTAATGCATTTGGAAATAAAATTGTTTTAATTTCATAAAAAAATAAAAATGGACACTAACAGTACAAATCTATACAAACATCAGAAAAATGATTGTTTCTAAGCGAAGGAAAATGAAAGAATGAATAAATGAATGAATGAATGTTTCTGCAAGTTGATATTAGTATACAGTGCGCAGCATAAATTAATATTTCCATCAATTTCTCAGTGAATATAGGTGATATATTTTGGTGCATTTAAACCAGAGATGCCCAAACTAGGGGCCAAAAACCTTTGGATTGGCCGGTCAACCAATTAGAGATGAGATGGACAAATGGACAGAGACTGTCATTTTTAATTTTACATAACTTTTGTTTGGTTGTTTGTTTGTTTAATTGCTGAGCTACAAAAATAAATAAATAAACAAATTAAAACATTTTTAAAAAAATGGAATTAAATGTTTTAATTAAATAAATCAGATTTTTTAAAGGGTCATCAAACCCTTAAACGTTTTTATTTAATGTTGACAGGCACATTGCTAAAAACACTATTAGGACACATATTTTACTATCGAGTGAAAATGTATTCTTTTTGTGAAAAAAAAACAATATTATATGCAAAAAAGCATTTTTGCATACAATATTGCAAAAAAATAAACAAAATACAAAATTGTAACTAATTTTTTTTTCTCTTGAATTTCCCCCCTTTTTAAAAAAATATATTTCCCCCTAACATATAAATGTATTATTTGTGTAGATTAGCTCCAGTTCTGACTAATGTATGAGGGCAAATACTATTATAAAGCATTCTATAGAAAAATAATCATTTAAAAGATAGATTTGTGAGGAGTGTAATCATATAAGCTGATTAGCCCTTATGTGACATTTTAATTATTGTTTAATAAACATTTAGCAAGTGCTGTTTAACAAAGAGATTATTTCAACATATTTAAATACCTATAGTAATAATCGTTTAAATAACTAATTGGCTTTGTGTTTGTCATAATGACAGCACAAGATATTTTACATGATACTAGTATTCAGCTTAAAGTGCTATTTCTTAAAAAAAGTTAATGACTTTTTAGGTTTTTAGGTTAATTAGGCAAGTCAATAGACAACAGTGATTAGTTTTGTAGCCCATTGAAAAAGAGAGAGCTGATACTACTGACCTTGAAAATTCTTTAAAGGGGCATATCATGACTCTTTTTACAAGATGTAAAGTAAGTCTCTGATATGCCTAGAGTATGCCTCTCCATATGCCATCCTGCACTCTTAAACAAGTGTGAGATGGCATATGGAGAGCCTGTATCATCAGGGATTTGTAAGACATGTTAAACTCATGACTGCCATGCTGAACATGTACAAAGCCATCTTCCTCTTAGAACAGATACATTACAGAGTCTGGCTTGTGTGGAAACATCCCTGCTGCATGACTTAAAGTTTCTGTCCAGGATGACATATTACCCTTGTCCAACCTAGCAGAAAAAAAAACTGCACCCAGGGCGACACTAAGAAAAATAAATAAATAAAATTCCTCTCATCCTGGAATGTCCTGCCAGAACTGCACCACAAGGATATGTTGACTTTATTCCTCTGTTTTTGCAATTGTTTGCACAGGTTGCTTTTTGGGACTGTACGGAAAGAACTGGAAAAGCCTTATGCCAAAGGACTCCACAGAGAAGATGCAAGACGACATGAAACTGTCTTAATGTTGGCTGCTTTTACACGTGCATGTATCACATGTGACAGCAGCAGTTAGAGTGTTCCCTGAGATACATTACAAGTTGAATTCATACAGTATCTGCTGCTGTCCAAAGCATTTTCCAAACTAAAAAGGTATAAATCACCAAAAAAAAGAAGAAGAAGAAGAAGAAATGAGGTCATTAGTTATATACCCTGATGGTGTGCTGATGCCATATTAGCTCCTTCTTTTTGGAATACAGGGGAAAAAAAATATGCCTGCTCATATTTGTCCATGTAATGAAACTGAATAGAAAGAGACAAAAGTACAGTATATAAAACAGGTCTCAATCAATGTGTCATACCGCATATTACAAACCAAAATTGAATTTATTATTTAACAAAAATTTGGATCTTGTTCATGAGTCTTGACTGTGCACTCATGAGACTCATCAAATCAACAATTAAATACATATATACATAAACAATTAATAATAAAAAAGCACGAAAGTTGCGAGAAATCAATATAGATATACGCAAGACAAAATACTACAGTATATACCATTGGTTCTCAACTGGTTTGGCCACGGGACCCACATTTTTACATGGTCATCAAGCCGTGACCCAAATTTTTAGGAACTATAATATAATTTTAGAAATTATAATTAATTTGTTTGTTAACATACACAAGTAGTGACAGATAAATCATAAGAAAATCACAAAGACTTACAAATAAACAATATTTTATTGCTGTCATTTAACAAAATGTATTAAATTATAGAAATATTACAAAGTAAAAACGATAAATACTGTAAACAGCGGTTAGGGTAGAGAAATGTTCATTTACTAAACTGAGCTTTTGTCGCGCGCGCATTTCAAAATAAAAGTCCGGTATAAGCAAAATATATATATTTTTTTTTTTTGACCACACACTCCGCGACCCACTAAAAATGTTCCCGCGACCCACTTTTGGGTCGCGACCCACCAGTTGAGAAACACTTGCATATACTGTACATTTTTCTCTAATGTAGACTGTATGTTGAGTTTATTGCAAGATCAGGTCCTGATATATTCAACTGTACATATTTATATGGATTGCGTGGCTTTGCATTTTATTTTTATTAATCTTAAATTAGATACACTTGTGTGCTATTTTGGTGTAAGATGGCATGAGCAGAGTTTCACCTATACATATTCATGGTTAAAGACTAATGGTCAAGATCACGATTGTCATTAAATCATGTAGTTTACAGTTTAGCATTAGAGTAACACCATGATGACTACAACATAATAAATATATTTTCATGTTGTGGTGAAATATCTTATTATGCAATCTTATACCAACATATATGTGACTGCTGTCAACAAATGGAACTATAAAAATAATGACTGTTTTCAAACTGGTTTCATTAAAGGGGACATATTATGCCCCCTTTTTACAAGATGTGAAATAAGTCTCTGATATGCCTATATATACATATCTTTGACTAATGTCAACAAATAGAACTACAAAAAAATCAAGGTAGATATACTTTACATTTTTCTCTAACGTAGACTGTATGTTGAGTTCATTGGAACATCAGCTCCCGAGATATGCAACTGTACATTTTTATATGGATTGCATGGCTTTGCATTTCATTTTTATTAATCTTAAATCAACATTATACACTTGTGAACTACAAAAATAATGACTGTTTTCAAATTGGTTTTGTTAAAGGGGATGCATTATGCCCCCCCCCCCCCCCCCCCCTTTTTTTTTTTTTTTTACATCTGTGACTACTGTAAAAAAGGGGAACTATAAAAATAATGACTGTTTTCAAACTGGTTTCAATAAAGATAAACATATTTTGCCCCTATTTACAAGATGTAAAATATGTCTCTGATATGCCTATAACAACATATCCGTGTCAACAAATAGAACTACAAAAAAAATCAAGATAGATATACTTTACTTTTTTTTCTCGGTAACACTTTATTTTGATGGTCCATTTGTGTATTATTAGACTGTCTGCTTAATATCTGTTGATACAGACATTCAACAGACATTTAACTGACTATAAGAAACTTTGCAAGTACATGTCAATTTACACTAATCCTAACCCTAACCCCAACCTACGAGTCTACTTATAATCTAATGAGAATTATTGCAATGTAACTTAAATTCAACAAACGGACCATCAAAATAAAGTGTGACCTTTTTCTCTAACGTAGACTGTATGTTGAGTTCATTGGAACATCAGGTCCTGAGATATTCAACTGTACATTTTTATATGGATTGCATGACTTTGCATTTCATTTTTATTAATCTTAAATCAACATTATACACTTGTGAACAACAAAAAACAATGACTGTTTTCAAATTGGTTTTGTTAAAGGGGATGCATTATGCCCCTTTTTACATCTGTGACTACTGTCAACAAATGAAACTATTAAAATAATGATTGTTTTCAAACTGGTTTCATTAAAGGAGATGCATTATGCCCCTTTTTTACATCTGTGAGTACTGTCAACAAATGGAACTATAGAAATAATGACTGGTTTCAAACTGGTTTCGTTAAAGGGGATGCATTATGCCTATTTTTACATCTGTGAGTACTGTGAACAAATGGAACTACAAAAATAATGACTGTTTTCAAACTGGTTTCATTAAAAGGGACGCATTATGCCCCCTTTTACATCAGTGATTACTGTGAACAAATGGAACAACAAAAAAAAACGACTGTTTTCAAACTGGTTTAATTGGTTTCATTAAAGGGGACGCATTATGCTCCTTTTTACAAAATGTAAAATAAGTCTCTGATATGCCTAGACTGTGAGAAGTTTGAAAAGGCCATTGAGCATTACAATAACATCATGATGACAACAAAATTATAAATATATTTACATGTTGTGGTAAACAATCCTATTATGCTTATACTACTGTCAACAAATAGAACTACAAAAATAATGACTGTTTTCAAACTGGTTTCATTGGTAGATAAAACAGCCAGTCCCACCCCTGAACTCACACCATTGGACGAGCTAGTTGTATTGTGTAAGGCTGAATGGAATGAAATACTCCTTTAATAAACAATGCAGCATTTTTTTTATAGCGCCACAGAGTCACAGTATTTAAACTTTCTGGGGAAATCAACCTACAAATGGCTTACTTTGCATATTGAGCTAAAGCAGGAGAATGAAATTTAATTCCACAGTTCACCTTTAAGGTTCGTTATTACAGAATGCATCATGATTTCTTGTATTATGTTTTGTCTTCCCTTGTTCGACATGCCAGATTTTTTTTCTCATATAGTTTTAAGCATATACTTGACTAGACTGATTATCTAATTTTATGTAATTGGCTAAAGAGACTTAATGAATGAGACTTTCAACTTAAGTCAGTACAAACTAAATTTATTATTATTTTTTTTTTAATAAAAAATAAAAATAAATAAATAAATAAATAAATAACTAAAATGTCAACAATCAGTGTTTTTCAGCCTGTGGTCAAAACCAGAGTTTCTATCATTCATTGTCTCTTCCTCACAAGCGAGTATGTTCATGAGGGACTGACAGCAAACAGACATCATGCTGTTAGTGCATTACAGTGAAGACATATGCCTAGATAATGAACACAGGTCTTTCACCAGGCCACTGACAGCCTGCAAAAGACACCCTACACTCACACTCCACAGAACTAATGTGATCTAGCCCCTAAAATATGATACACAATGTGGCAGAGCCGGAAGATTAACATACAACAAATGATGGATTCGGGAAAGAAAAAAACGTGCCATATTTCACATCCTGCTTCATTAAAGTCGAATAAACATCAAGGTGATCACTTGGAGGAGAGTGCTTTTTTACTTCTCAGGAACTTCTCTTTACAGTAAAATTAACTTTAAATTAAATTGTAGATGAACTTATATAAATAAACGTAATAAGCAAATGTATTCAATACATAAACAGAAATGTCACAGTACAATGGAGGAAATGTCACAGTACAAATGTTCTGTTGCATTATTAAAAGGAAAAATCCCACAAACCAATAACATGTTTGACTTTTTTTTCCATAGATCATTAAATAAGACATTTAGCAGTATGTTTGAGCTGCCCCTTCTATTTTTGAACTAAACAAAAATTTAGCATTCGTTAAAATTTGCAGTAAAGGCTTCTTTTATTTTGAACTGACAGATGTGTCTTTGTGTGATCCATTTGTGTGATCCATTAAAAAAATGCTTGTTAAATTCCATCCATATGGCAAATTATATATAAATGTAAATAAATATAACAAAATTGATTTGTAGTTTTGTTTTTATGTATGTGCATGTATTTTATACAATATATATATACTGTACATATACTGTTTACCACTGACATGATGGCATCACACAGTTGCTGCAGATTTGTCAGCTGCATATCCATGGTGTTAATCTCCCGTTCCACCACATCCCAAAGGTGCTCTATTGGATTGAAATCTGGTAACTATGGAAGCCATTTGAGTTCAGTAAATTCATTGTCATGTTTAAGAAACCAGTCTGAAATGATTCATGCTTTATGACATGGCGAGTTATCCTGCTGGAAGTGGCCATCAGAAGATGGATACACTGTGGTAATGAATGGATGGACATGGTTAGCAACAATATTCAGGTAGGCACGATGCTCAATTGGTACTGATGAGCCAAAAGTGAAAAAAAATGTGGTGTGGTCCTCTGCTGCTGTAGCCCATCCGCCTCAAGGTTTAACGTGTTGTGCATTCAGAGAAGCTCTTCTGCATACCTTGGTTGTAACGAGTGTTTATTTGAGTTACTGTTGTCTTTCTATTAGCTCAAACCAGTCTGGCCGTTCTCCTCTGACCTCTGGCATCAACAAGGCATTTGCTCCCACAGAACTGCCGCTCACTGCATATTTTCTCTTTTTCGGACCATTCTCTGTAAACCCTAGAGATGGTTGTGCGTGAAAATCAGCAGTTTCTGAAATACTTAGACATGCCAGTCTGGCACCAACAATCATGCCACGGTCAATGTCACTTAAATCACCTTTCTTCCCCATTCTGATGCTCAGTTTGAACTGCAGCAGATACTCTTGACCATGCCTATATGCTTAAACGCATTGTGTTGCTGCAATGTGATTGGCTGATTAGAAATTTGCGTTAAAAAGCAGTTGGACAGGTGTACCTAATAAAGTGGCCGGTGAGTGATTGTGTTAGGTCAAAATGATTAGCCCTCCTTTGATTTTCTTCAAATATTTCCCAAATGATGTTTTACAGAGTTTAACATCATCGTCATGTTCAAAATAGTTACATGTTTTGTTTGGTTTTTTATATTTACTTTTTTTTTTACTTAACTTTATTTTTTCATTGACAGCCATGGTCACATTATGGTGATCTGTATCTGAACAAACATATTTTTATGTTCCATACACCAAAGAAAAAAGAAAAAGACCTAAATGCTGATGAGTGAACTATTCCGTTAAAACAGCACATAATTCAATATGTCAATCATTTGTGTGAATTCTGCTAAATAAATCAGGTCATTCCTGTGCACAAGTACAGATTGTATACGGGCACAAGACTTTGCCTGAGGAAGCCACAAAGAAGCAGATGCCACTGAGCGTGCGAGAGAGATTTGGAGATTTTCTGACTTCACCTCGCCTCATCTTTGCAGAAAACTGTTCATTTTAAGCTGCCCAGGTTGTAGGCTGTGCTTAATGACGAGAGTTATCTCCCATGAGCACATGGTGTGCGGATACGGCTTAAACACACAGCTGAACGCTGAATGTTGATGATTGCGAATCGAAGGGTTATGCCAAAGGTTAACAGCTAATTTATTAGAACACACACATGCTCGCGTACACACATAAAATCTGCTTGTGCATAGTCTAAAACTTTCTTAAAACCGTCAAATTCACGACCACTATTCTGCAGAACCGTACAAGCCTGGATCCACAGCAGGTCCCGTGAAGCTGATCTTTAGGTCTATGAATGCTAAATCAGATCTGCTCCAACCTCTGTGCCTTCAAACATCTGCTGTTGAATAAACATTGTTTACCTGTGTAATCGATGAGGGAGCATTGAGAATCCAGAGAGAGTGTGCAGCCGGCTGAGTCCCAAAGTACAGCCCAGCAATTCAATGAGAGAGTTTCAGATCACATGGCGCTCTTGGGTCTGCAGTTACAAAGGTAACCTTCCCTCACCTGGAGTTGAGAAGAGGTTTTAAAATGAGACACAAACCAACAGAATCCTCAATAGACTGTTAAAGGGGGCATATCATGGAAATCTGACTTTTATTTCTGTGTTTAAGTGCAATGATCCCGGGTGCATCTGGCAACTCAAAAATGTGAAAAAGGAAAAGCCAGAAAATTTGTTTTGTTAAGCTTTTTTTTTTCCAAGCGTGTGGAAAAGTGTGCTGTTCATATGTGCGGTTCTCAAACAACGACATAACTCGCGGCTGAACTATCATAGTGTGATAAATTGTTTGGGAAAAGAACGATGTAGTGACGAGTGTTTCCCAAAACAGTAGTTTCGCTGTTGCAGATCTGTCATTTGAACCACGGTACTTATAATGTAAAACGTTAATGATGACGCTCTAAATGGGGTGGAATAACTGCTTTTTTTAGAGAAAAAAAACTTATTTTTTGTGCAAATTATATTGTTTTACAGGCACACGCATTTAAAAAATAAAATTCAATATTACTTTTTGTAAAAAAACATGCACTCGTTTTTAATATTATTTGAAATATATGTAAACAACATCAACTATATAAACTATATATGTTTCCTTTACAAATATTATTGAGAATAGCCTACTCCATATAAAATCCGTTAGCTAGCACTTATTTTAATCTAATATATAAATCGTATAAATCGTTAATGTGGAAGGCCTAATCTACAGTAGGCTATTTAATAAGAAATGAACAAAAAATCCTACATAAGATAATAATAATAATAATAATAATAATAATAATAATAATAATAATAAT
>CAIGQQ010038154.1:13518032-13542608 GCA_903798035.1 Danio albolineatus
ATAATAATAATAATAATAATAATAATAATAATAATAATAATAATAATGGATTAAATTACCAAGTTCTTGCATTTTAAACCCCTAAATTGCCAGGGTTTGTATTTTTAGGTTTTAACTGAAATAAAATCATTTAAAAAAAATCCCTGTTGAATATTCATTCATTTTCTTGTCGGCTTAGTCCCTTTATTAATCTGGGGTCGCCACAGCGGAATGAACCGCCAACTTATCCAGCATGTCTTATCCGCAGCGGATGCAACCCATCTCTGGGCAACATCCATACACAGTAATGCACATTTTAGCCTACCCAATTCACCTGTACCACATGTCTTTGGACTGTGGGGGAAACCGGAGCACCAGGAGGAAACCCACGCGACCATGGGGAGAACATGCAAACTCCACACAGAAATGCTAACTGACCCAGCCGGGGCTCGAATCAGCAACCTTCTTACTGTGAGGCGAACATGCTACTCACTATGCCACCGTGGCACTCTGTTGAATATTATACATGGTATTTTTAAATACAGCAGATCTGAATATTTATCGTATTTTAAAATAGGACTGAATATTCTGAAGGTGAATTCTGCAAGGTGAATATGAAGTATTGAATTTAAGTAGGATTACTTATCTATCTATTCATTATTTATTTATGGTCTCTGTGAGTATCTAGAAATTATCGTATGAAAAAAATATATGGGTAAAATACTGCTTCACCATTATTCAGTGTAACAAGATATATTAATGTAACAAAACATTTACAAACAAAGTGTTTTAATGTTCAAATGATGCAAATCTGTCATGTTAAATGATTAACCATGCAGATAAATGTGTAAAACCATGTGGTTTGAAGGATGGTGGCAAAGTAAAATATTTCAAAAGACAATTAATTAGAATTAAGGGCTGCACTGTGATCCTTAAATGGAGATTTAATTTGTCATTGAAAGATTTTGGGGTTTATCAACTTACGTTACACTATAGTAAATGGCATGTTTTTTCTGTGAATTATGGTTAAAATGAATGATAGCATTTCTTCTGTTTCTTCATTTCTTTGAAAGGTTTCCTCCACTTCGATCCACGTTTACTTTCTTATAAAGAATTTAACAAACAACTTTTGTCTCATGCATATTTAAATCTCCTTCCTTCTTTGATCAGGTGTTGAAAAGTTTTGTAAAAGAAAACTTTTTTTATTCAAAGTGTTAAAAGAAGGACAAAGGAGCAGATGCTAATTTCAGAGGATGTGGCCTGCTTTAACTCGACTCATCATGTTTTAGTTCATATTTAAATAGGCATAATTCTGAAAGCGCATTGATGGTTTCTATTTAACTTTTATACAGCGGTCCATTTTTTTTCTTTCCTTTCCCGAGCGAGATGAAACACTCAAACGCTCTTTAAGGAGTTCATTTATCACACCGTCCATTGAAATTGAGAAGCTGATTTCTGCAGGTGCATAACAATGTGTTTAGCATCACAAAAGCTGCGGTAATGCAATAGATCAGCATTCTGCATAACTTTAGCTGCACAACCAACAAAATCAGCTTTGTAGCATATACTTCATGATGATATGGAGAGATGAGGAAGAGGAAAAAAGAGAAACTTTGACAGAGAGGTGTAAAACACACTCCCCGGCCACTTTATTAGGTACACCTAGTACCGGGTTGGACCCCCTTTTGCCTTCAGAGCTGACTTAATCTTTCGTGGCATAGATTTAATAGATATTACTGGAAATATTCCTCAGAGATTTTGGTCCATATTAACATGATAGCATCAGATTTGTCGGCAGCACATCCATGATATAAATCTCCCGTTCCACCACATCCCAAAGGTGCTCTATTGGATTGAGATCTGGTGACTGTGGAGGCCATTTGAGTAAATTTTCTCTTGTTCGGACCATTTTCTGTAAACCCTAGAGATGGTTGTGCGTGAAAATCCCAGTAGATCAGCAGTTTCTGAAATACTCAGACCAGACCGTTTGACACCAACAACCATGCCACGTTTAGTCACCTAAATCACCTTTCATCCCCATTCTGATGCTCAGTTTGAATTGCAGCAGTTTGTCTTGACCATGTCTACATGCCTAAATGGATATATGATCGGCTGACTAGAAATTTGCACTAACAAGCAGTTGGACAGGCGTACCTAATAAAGTGACCAGTGAATGGACTGTATATCATGTATGGACACACACACACACACAGACATTACAAACATAATGATTTTTATACTGTACAAACTGTATATTATCCCCTACACTGAAAGAAACAACTTTTCGGCGTAGAGGATCTAATAAATTTACTCTCATCATTTTAAAATAGTAATACTGTGAAGGATAACACATTCATAGCATGTTCTGAAAATAAAAGCAATCTCAGGTGTTTAAATTTGAGAGAAAGAGTTGTTAAGAGTTTAATCTTCACTAGCTTGAAGATTAAGAAGAGCTTTGAGTCTTTTAGTTTTGAGTTTACCACCTTTCCATTATTAGCATTAATGTTTGACGTATCAGAGAGCCATATAGTTGGCATAACACTAGCTTTAAGATCAGTAAGAATTTTTACTTTATAGGGTTCAATTTACTTAAAATGAAGTGAAATTAAACTTTTCAAGTCAGTGGAAATGTGTCTTGACTAAACCCAGTAATGCCAAATGTACTTATTACTCATGTATTTTTTATTTGTAGCTAATAAGATTCACTTAAACTGGGAAACTCCCAAACACACTTGCATTCACACACACACACACACACATACACCGATACGCTACGGTCAATTTAGTTTACCTAATTCACCTACAGTATAGTCCATGGACTATGGGGGAAACCGGAGCATCTGGAGAAAAGCATGAAAACTTCACACAAAAACAGCCGGTACTCGAACCAGTGATCTTCATGCTGTGAGGTGACATTGCTAACCACTGAGCCACCGTGCCTATAACATTTAATACAATATACAAATGTTTTCATTGGAGGAACTTTTTTTTTTCTTCAGGAAATATCAACTTTCTTTACTCTTTACTCTGAATATTCTGTAGTCTGAATATCTTAATATGCTGACAATACTGTGTTGTCTAAAAATAAACAACACTGAGAGCATGGTATTTGTTTTTATTTTAGGCACAAAAAGACTTTCTTTATATATAATTAAAATAAATATCTTCAGATAATTACAGAAGCTAAAAAATTATTCAGAGAAACAGAGAACGGTCAAGTGGTCTCTTTATGCTTTTTTCAAATATTTTGCAAGTGATGTTTAACAGAACAAGGACATTTTCACAGTAGTTCCTCTGAATGAAGTCTTTTTTTTTTAATTTAGTTTGGCTAAAATAAAAACTGAATGGCTGTATTTACATTTTTGCCATGTTTCGTCTGGTGCAAACAGGCAAATAGCCTATCACTGCATATCTTGTCACAAATATTGTTGTTAGGACACACGATTACAATGTAACCTGCTTGCCTAATGTTTACGTTCGTAATATTTATATAATTTGCTAATTAATATCCTCATAAGGAACTGAATCTGTCTCATTTTGACATCTCCTACTGTCCATCGTAGGTCGCATTACGCATTATCAGCTGTCATCCAGTCCATCCTCTGCACTTCAATCACCGTCTGGTTCGGCTCAGCAGCCAAATCTGACCTCCGTAGACTACAGCGAATAGTCCGGACTGCTGAATGAATAACTGGCACTACCCTTCCTACACTTCAAGAGCTGTACTCTTCCACAATGAGTAAAAGGGCTCGCAAAATCACCCTGGACGCCTCGCACCCAGCACACTTCCTGTTTGAACTGTTACCGTCTGGTCGGCGCTACAGAGCACCGAGCACAAAAACTGCCAGACACAGGAAAAGTTTCTTTCCTCAGGCCATCTACCTCATGAACAGTTAATATTTTCCTATTGTGCAATAAGCGTGCAATACTCTCTCATACGCACTTGTACACAGCACCTTATAACAATATACAATGCAATACTTCTCCTTACGCATTTGTACACAGCACCTTATAACAACATACAATGCAATACTTACGCATTTGTACACAGCACCTTAAACCCGTATATTTATAACAATCTGTACATACATTTCAACATCCAGATTGTTGGACTGACTGCATCTCTGTTTAATGTCTATCATCTTCTTTTTTTAATATTTATTCTGTGTTGTCACTTGTCACTTTATGTACACTTGAAGCTTCTATAGCCAAAGCAAATTCCTTGTGTGTGTGAAGCACACTAGGCAATAAAACTGATTCTGATTCTGATTACTGTCACAAATGCATGCTTTCAGAGCCTTTCAGAATGAATGAATGAATGAAAGATGATGTTTTCCAACAAGGCAACCCAGGGGGCTAAAAAATAATTGGCTAAACTGGCATTGGGCAGGTTAAAAGAACATAAAGACAATAATAAATGCTGTGCAAAAGGGCTGCATGATATCGGAAAGAAACTGATTGCAATGTTTTGTTTTTCTGTGATATATCTTGCGATATAATTAATTTTACAAGATGACTATTTGGAAAGTACTCCTAGTTTTATACTCATTGGAATCATTTGTAGTTGAGTGCACCTGCAAAAAATATATACAAAAATGTGCACATTTTTTTTTTAAATTAAAACACAGATGAAAACAACCAAACTAAGATACCAATTAAGTAAACAATACTTTATAGTTTTCGGTTGGACTGCATTGAAGTATAAAAATACACAGCTCAGGCTCATTCTGAAAACATAAAGCAATATACATTCCTGGAGAGCACCAAATTCATCCCAAAAGGGTTTTTTGCCGTTTTTTTTTTTGCGAATCCACCAGAGGTTGCAGGGTACGCTTTATGAAATCTCAAATTTCTCTCACGAGAGGCTTTCGCACAATCACTTCTCGCATAAATCATCCAGAGGCCGATACTGACTGACTGACTGACTGACTGACCGATCGACTGACCCACCCTCCTCCTTACCTAACCCCAATCAAAGTGTGTTCTGAAGCACCAATTCACCCGCCCACCCACTTTCCAAAACCAAACTAACAGTGTTTTAAAAAAAGCAATCCAGAAAAAGAAAAGCCCTCATCTCGTTTATTTATTTATTTATTTTTTGGCTTCTGTTTTTGTCTTTCTGGAAGCATTCTTCGTCTGACTCCAACCCTGTAGTCATGTTCAACTCCTCTCTTCATCTCAAGTCCGTCGATGTACATGGCGAGCTACTGGACAAACTGGTAACAGCAGGAAAGCCATCCATATGGAGAATAGCGGTCAGAGAAGAGCAAAAGGAATGGCATCATACCGCCCTGTAGCTTTTAAAGACGAAATGAAGCCATATTTCGTGATCTCCAGAAATGTATATACAGGGATGTTTTCAGATTGAGCCTATGTTGGAAATTCAATATTAAAACGTAAAATAACACTGAATTGACTTTATTCTATTGTATTAAATAAACACAACTAATCTTTACTAAAGCAGCACACTTAGATTTCTTGAACTCTTGATTCTCTTGAAATCTTACAGTCACAAACCTTAAAAAACACACACAAATAAAAGTCTTTCATATTATTACATTAGAGTTAAGCTTTGCATTGACGCCACAAATCACATGATCTGAATTGTGTTTTCTGGTTAATTATAAACCCAGTTTTACATAGCAGATCCTGCGATGTGATTATTGCAGATTTGCACATTGTGACATCAATGCTGAAAAGCTATGTTGTGCAGCCCCACTGTACAAGTATTGTTCATAATTAGTTTCTGTTAGTAAATATATTACCTAGTGAAACCTTATTTTAAAGTGTGACCAACTAATTAAATAGACATGGAATAATAAAATGAAAAGCTAAAAAATTTTATTTAAATACATTCATTAATATAAGCTGCAATATCTACATAGTAAATACATCTAAAAAATAAAATTAAATCTAAGTTCCACAAAAAAGTTATTTATAATATCAGACCTGATTTCTAGTGTGATTTATTTTTGTGCACATGTTTGTTATATATAAACATCAAGCAACCACAATTTTTTTTTCCGTATGAAAATGCTTCAAAACTGCATATTTCTTGTCAGCAAATGTGAAGCTCATTTGGTTTTCTGTATAGAATGAAATAATTTATCTTTTTAAATGAAGAATACTGGCCAGAACCTATTTATTACCCAGTTACTATAATTATGACAATAATTACATACTGTAGTTGGACATGGAGAAATGTACTATAAAAATAAAGTGCCATCGTAATGTGTCCTAGCACAGCTCTTGAGCTGAGAAAAGTAATAATTTTACCTGGAAAAGAGCCTTTCAGGATGGTTGAGTTTGAAGGAGGCTTTACAGAGAAATATTTCAACCTTGTACTAATGGCTTCTTCAGACTTTAGTTGGAGAAGATGGCAGCAGAAATAAGGCTGTTCTGGACGGAAGTGCAGTCTGATCAATACATCGTACACTGTTTAGCTGGCAATTCCCTAAAAATATGAATGTACTAGAACTAATTTCTTGCAAAATAAAAAAAAAATATGTCTGTATAAATAAAAATATTGCCTTTTTTTAAAGTTTAAATTTGGTACTCTATCCTGATCTCCTAATCAAACAAATCAGTCAAGTCTGATGAAGGAAAAATCATGGTTTGGGGTTAAATTCATTATGGGGCATGTGAGAGATCTGCAGAGTGGATGGCAACATCAACAGCCTGAGGTATCAAGACATTTGTACTGCCCATTACATTACAAACCATAGGAGATGGCAAATTCTTGAGCAGAATAGCCTCCTTCTCATACTTCAGCCTCCAAATCAAAGTTCCTGAAAGCAAAAAAGGCCAAGGTGCTATAGGATTGGCCAGCCTAGTCACCAGACATGAACATTATTGAGTTGTTATTGTATTGAGCTATTAATGTTATTGTTTATTATTTGCTGTTCCTAAAATTTGGATAGGCGGCAAGACTTTTGTGAGGTATAATACGATATAATACAATACAATACAATACAATACAATACAATACAATACAATACAATACAATATAATATAATATAACATAATATAATATAATATAATATAATATAATATAATATAATATAATATAATATAATATAATATAATATCATTCATTCATTCATTCATTTTCTTTTTGGCTTAGTCCCTTTATTAATCCAGGGTCGCCACAGCGGAATGATTCGCCAACTTATCGAGCACATTTTTTACGCAGCGGATGCCCTTCCAGCCACAACCCATCTCTGGGAAACATCCACACACACTCATTCACACTCATACACCATGGACAATTTAGCTTACCCAATTCACCTGTACCGCATGTCTTTGGACTTGTGGGGGAAACCGGAGCACCCGGAGGAAACCCACGCAACCACGGGGAGAACATGCAAACTACAGAAATGCCAACTGACCCAGCCGAGGCTCGAACCAGCAACCTTCTTGCTGTGAGGCGAACGTGCTACCCACTAGGCCACCGTGGCGCCAATATAATATAATATAATACAATATAATATAATATAATATAATATAATATAATATAATATAATATAATATAATATAATATAATATAATATAATATAATATAATATAATATAATATAATATATCATAATATAATATAATATAACATAACATAACATAACATAAATCAAAACATAATATTCAGAGTATTTAGATGTGTTATAGGATTATACAGCTGAACATGAGGCTGTAAGGGATAAACTCGCCATAAACTGTATAAAGATCCTAAATCAAATGCCAATTACAAACTTTTTCAAAACCGTCTAGCTGTGAGCTAAATATCATTGATTTTTATCAGCAGAAACACTGACATGTTGTTACTTTTATCCTTCAGAGCCTTGTTGTTTTGTCATTATTTAGATACATCAACCCTTAATAAGACAAAGTCTCAAAATCTCTTTAAAACAGTGTGACACGATACATTTCCCTCACAAACTTTACAACTACTTAGATTACCAAGCATTTTCACATCTCAATAGTGTATGTTAATATGATATTTTAATACATACCTAACAAGTAATCACACTGATAGCATGTTTGTTGCATGTTGTAGCATGGTGACTTGCTAAGTATGCTAACTAGATGCGGGATGCTAAATATATAAACTTGATTTATCACACATTTGTTGCATGTTTAACTAGTATGTTACTAGCACTGAAAATATGCAAGAACACTGCTTAGCTATATTTTTTGAAATAGAAAAAGCATACACGACAGCTAAACGATGCTAACATGTTTTATGCTATCATGCTGTACTGTAAGTTATTGTCATTATGTTGCTAACATATTTTAATACATTTCTAGCCTAGTATTATTTACAAATTACATTTATAAAACGTGAGTATATTGAGTCTTAGCATATTTGTACATTTTATCATGTTATCATGAAATAACAATTCAGCAATGTTTAGCACAATGCTAAAATGGTCAACATATTGTTAACCTAAATTAGCATGTTATGGTAAAAGGTTTGCCATATTTTATCATTATTTATCATGCTGCTGGCTTGTTTCTACTAAGCTAGCATGAATTTGTTAGCATGCTGTTAACATGTATTACAGTGTGCCTTTTAAAACATTGCTAGCATGTTTCTAGTATGTTTTATCACATAATTGCTATGTTTTACTATGCTACTAGCAACGATTAGAACGTTATTAGCATAGATGTTCTAGATTTGTTGTAAGCATTAGTGATGCAGTAAAGACAAATGAAGGTCTGAATGTGATGAAGGTAGCTGCTTTTAAAATGATTTTCATTAAAACATTTTCACCTAAATGTAACTCAATGAGGATTTTTATTTTGTTCAAAGTTGATTTTTTTATATATGTATATCATAGGCTCACTTCATCAGATACTGCAAGCATCCCCGAAATAACACAATCAAAGCTTAAATTAAAAATTCATAGCAACACAGCTGCAGTAGTTGCTGACACTGAAATGTCTTATAAATGAGGCACTGCGGTAAATTTTGACTACTATCAGGTTGGCATTACTGGGACATTTAAAAATTAACAGTATTGGCCTAATCCTAACAATGTTGGATGTTTTGGCAGTTGCATGGCACGCTATGTTTATAATATATTCAAGAGTTTAGCTTAAGGTAATTTGGCTTAACAAATTAAAACTCACATTTATCTCCTATTGTTCTTATAGAACATTGGATGAAGACAGACACGTGATAACGTCTGCAGTTCACCTCCCACCCTCCCCCTTCACAAAAGATGCTATTATTTGATAAAAACAAAAAAAAGCAATTCAATGTATTTAGGCATGTAGACATGGTCAAGACGATCTTCTGCTATTCAAACTGAGCATCAGAATGGGGAAGAAAGGTGATTTAAGTGACTTTGAACATAGCATTGTTGGCGTTATTGGTGGCGTTATTGACAGGCTGGTCTGAGTAATTCAGAAACTTTCATGCACAATCATTTCTAGCGTTTACAGAGAATGGTCCAAAAAAAGAGCAAATATCCAATTAGCAGCATTTCTGTGGGCGCAAATGCATATTGCAAATTCTCAGTAGAGAATGGCCAGACTGGTTCAAGCTGATAGAAAGGCAACAGTAACTCAAATAAACACTTGTTACAACCGAGGTATGCAGAAGAGCATCTCTGAATGCACAACACGTCCAACCTTGAGGCTGATGGACTACAGCAGCAGAAGACCACACCGGGTGCCACTCCTGTCACTAAGAACAGGAAAGGCTACAATTCAAACAGGCTCACCAAGATTGGACAATAGAAAATTGGAGAAAGATTGCCTGGTCTTATAGGTCTTGATTTCTGCTGCAATATTCAGATGGTAGGGTCAGAACTTTGAGTCAATGGTTCATGCTGGTGGTGGTTGTATAATAGTGTGGGGGATATTTTCTTGAAACACTTAGTACCCATTAGTACCAATTGAGCATTGGGTCAATGCCACAGCCTACCTGAGTATTGTTACTGACCATGACAATACCTTTATGACCACAGTGTACCCATCTTCTGATTGCTATGCCACGAAAGATTAAGGCAGTTCTGAAGGCAAATAGGGGAACTAGTAAGTTGTACCTAATAAAGTGGCTGGTGAGTGTATGTATACATATAAATGTGTATTTACAGACCCTTACTGACTGACTGAAAATTTTGAACAAAGTGTAACTATAAGGCAAGCTGTTGTTTCTATTTGATTGTCATGTTGGATCTGGTTAGGACACAGTGTAACCATATTGGGAAGCAATCTGATCCAAGATCAACCTGTACCCGTTGGGCTACATGTGGCATCCAGGCCTGAAGATTTCCATGCTGTCTCCAGGCCAGTGACAAGGCTATCCCTGTCCCACCCAATTCAGTCACACTAGCAGACGGTGGCCAGTGAACCAGACGCTCCTTTTTTCGGCTTTCTGAACAGGGGAACTGTAAATGGACACAATGAGGACTGACAGCAGAGAGGGATCTCTGGACAGGGAACGGTGTGTATGCATATGTGTGTGCGCGTGTTTGAGTGTGCATAACGGCTTTGCCCGTCGCTCGAAATGTGCGGTGACATCACAGATGGTCATGCAGTTCCCCTGTCAGCTGTCCAAAATGGGAAGGCAGGATGTGATTGATGGAGCATGATGCTTCTCCAGTATGCTACACTGACCTGGAGTCAGTTCCTCTGAGACTGCCTGGAAAGGAGGTTCTGTCTGACTCCAGCACAGCTCAGAGACATATTGGAATCTCAGAGGCCCTCTGAATTCGGTCAGTGTGGTTCAAATAGAAAAAGATATCTCAGATTCAGCACATAAAAGGGTCAGTTATCGACTCTTGAGCAGCAAACATGTTATTGAGAGGTCTTAAGCTAAAAGATTAGGTGCAATATCTGAAAACAAAATCTATTTGAGAAATCCAATTTAAACTAGAGGTTTTCGCACTTCAAATATTTAACCCTGGGTTATATTAAATTACAAAAAAAAATGAATACTCGGTTATAGCTTACACTGCTCATAATTAACCCAGTGGTAATGACAAATCCTGAATATTCATAATTTTATGTTTCCTACTGAACAATCCTAAACCCTGAGCTTAATGTCAATATCACTAATATATTAGATTTGCTTTTATATTTATGCTCCAATGTGATTTACAAATGAGAACAATACAAGTAACTGGTCCAACAAGGGAGCAACAACATGCAAGTGTTTTGGCAAAACCCAGTTAATCTACCTACTGTAGTACATACAAGTAATTCTTCTTCTTCTTAATAAATTCTTTAAAATATTCTTACAAATGGTCAAAGACTCGAGTCGAGCCGAGCAGGTCATTCCACCAGCAGAAGCCAGCAAAGGTCAGTAAAAAGTTGTTTGTGTCTTTTTGTAATGGTACCACAATGCGCTGTTTGTTTGCAGAAAGAGCACAAAAGTAGTGATTTTAGATATAAGGGTGAGGAGCCAGAGGTTGCTTTACAGGTAAACTTCAGTGTCTTGAATTTGATATAAAAATATATAATAAATAAAATAATAATAACTGAGGTGTGATGTCCACTCTCTGGCTTATTAAAGACAACTCTTGCTGCTGCATTCTGATTCAGTTGCAGAGGTTTGCAGTTGCAGAGTATCGGCTGTAAGATCCAATGAGAGAGAACCAAGAGATTGGACAAGGCGTGCTTTGATAGAAAGGGCATACTTCTCCTAATTGATGAACATGGCAAATTTGCAGTACCAGACAGTTCTAGAAATGTGGCATTTAGCTAGTTTTTAGTTTGTGAGAAATTTAGTTTATCATCAATCCTAACTTCAAGGATCTGTGCTATTTTGGATAAATATGGCTGATGTGCCTAGCTGGATGAATCATTAGACTGGACAAAACCACAATAAGTTCTGTCTTTGAGGTGATGGTCTTTCGTGCAGCAAGAGATGTCTGTCAGGTAAGCCGAGATAGAAGCAGATACTGTCTAATCAATAGGATGGCAAAAGAGGTAGAATTCAGTGTAATCAGCATAGCAGATATATGAAAAGCCACATCTCTAAATAAAAAGATCCTACTGATGATGTGTAGAAGGGGAGGAGAAGAGTCTTGAGGCACATCGGTAGTGTTAGATGCTGACACCCTGAATACAAAATAGGTGAAGTTCTTGAGATGCATTTTGTCATGACCGGTGACAAGAATATAAATAGTTCAAAAATAAGTGTAAAAGAATAAGTGTTAGGCAAGTTAGGTCCTGGAGAGTTTTGCTCCATCCCTAACCATGCACACCCAAACAAGCCAATCACGGTCTGAGTGTTACTAGAAAGCTACAGGGAGGCGAGTTATTTATTTTTTTCAAAGCTGGATCAAAACTCTTCAGGACTGCAGCTCTACAGGACCAAACTTAACTATCACTGCCTTGGGGCAAACTGAAACATATTTTTGATTGTAATCACATACACAGTTTTAAATGTTTACAATGCAACCAGGAACATATATGAATAAAACATAATCCTTGCTCTCAGATTTGTATCCTAAGAAAAACACCTCAGTCTCATGTGTCCCCCTTTAGAGTTTCAGAAAGAGATCATTACAACATCAGAAACCTAGCCTAGAGCGACAAGTGCAAAGTCTGCAAGGAAGGTCAAAGACTTCAAAACAGTTCAAGCATTGAGTTTTACATAAATACTACAACTCTATATTCACACTATTCCTATATATAAACCTTAAAAAGATAAACACTGCCAACTCTATGATGCTCATGTGGGAAACACTGATTTGCTGGTCCAGCCATTGTTGTACTGATCGATCTAGCTCTCAGTAGCCAATGAAAAAAAAATAATAATAAAAAAGATACTGTGGGACATTCAGGACCTCCTTTATCAAATTAATAAGTATCGTGGGTCTGTTTCATTGTTTTCTACACCTTCAAATAAAAGTACAAAATCTGTCACTGGCACGGTACCATTTCAAAAGGTAAACGTTTGTACCATACAGGTGGACATTAGTATCTTTAGATTACACTTTTGAGAACATGTTAGTATGAAAACTGTACCTTTAGAAAAGGTACCGCCCAAGTGACATATTTTGAATCTTTATGTGTTAGAGTGTAATTGACTGATTTCCAGTATCCAATAGGGGTGTGACGAGATGATATTGGGTTCACGAGAACGAGACGAGTCAACATTTTTATTCTTTTTTTTTGGAATTCTCAATTATGAAATGTATGAATGGAAAATAGTCTTATACAACTGAAAAAAATGTAAAAAATAATGAAAAAAATAATAAAAAAACACAGAATGCTAAATAATTTAGGTGCTTTTTTTTAATCAACTGATAATGAATGCTATTTTACTTCTATTTTAAGTAATTATTCCATAAACGACATGCAAACACTGCTAAATATTTTACTATAAACTCTAGGTTAACACAAACACAACCCAGGCTCATTCTGAAAATGTACCTCTATATACATTTCTGGAGACCGCGAAATATGTCCTAGAACAGGGGTGAGCAAACTCCGTCCTGGAGGGTCGGTGTCCTGCACAGTTTAGCTCTAACACTAATCAAACACACTTGAAGGTGCTAATCAGTGTCTTCAAGATCACTAGAAATCTATAAGCAGGTGTGTTTGATTAGAGTTGGAGCTAAACTGTGCAGGACACTGGCCCTCCAGGATAAAGTTTGTCCACCCCTGCCCTAGGAGGTACGTTTTTTGCAGTTTTTGTTTCACGAATCTAAAAGATTGTACACACCAGTACGCGTTTCGTTTGCGTTTATCGTCAGCATTTTTCGGGACATTTTTCCGCATTCAAGCCCAAGTGATTTACTCAAGCAGAAGAGTATACAAAATCACTCCTTGACGTTAGATGGCGCACAGGGTGGCGCCAAGCTTCAGATACCCCCTTGTTACACAAAAGAAGAAAAGAGAAAGTTGACAAGCTTGTTGTTGGCGATCGGCAAAGCATGGATGGTTCAAGTAGCAACTCTAGCGATGAAGAAATTATTATTGTTCACCAGTGCAATAAGCAGTTCCACGTTCATATCGCCTCTGGTCATCTTCTTCAATGTGCGCTCGCATTGACAGTTTTGCACTTGAGCTCCTCCAAGGGATGTTACTGTAACTTCAGCGGCTCTGTACACGTGAACAAAAGTGCCAATCTGATTGGTGGAGAAGGTTTTGACACTGCACGTCGAAACAAAAAAAACGAGCATGAGGCGTTTCTTTAAAAACGACGCTTTTACGCCTGCCGTTTTGCGCGTTGGTGTGCACAATCACATTGACGCCCTTTATTTAGTCACGAGGCGTTAAACGTCGACCAAAAATGCGAGAAAAAACCTCTCGTGTGCACGGGCCTTAAGAGAGGCTGCGGTGTACGCTTTTGGAGGTCTCAAATTTCTCTCGCGAGTGTCATTCACACCTGTTCTTGCATAAATCCACCAGAAGCCGCTGTTGACTGACTGAATGACCGACCAATCGACTGACCCACCCTCCTCCTACCCTAAACCAAACCAATTTTATTGATTGACCCAACCACCCACTTCCCTAAATCCAACCAACAATTTTCAAAAGCAATCCAGAAAAAGAAAAGCCCTCATCTGATTTTTACCATATTCTCACCCTGTTATTTACTTGTTTATTTTATTATTTACATGTACATGGCGAGCTAACGGGACAAACTGGTTACAGCGAGAAAGCTGTTCATGTCGGAGGGAAGCGGTCAGCTGTTAAGCGCGAAAAAGAATAGCGTCATACCGCCCCATAGCATTTGTACCTCTGGCTATATAATTTGCTGTCTTTAGAACATACATAATACTACATTTTCAGAATGAGCCTATGCTGCACAAACAGCCATGTGTGTATGGCTTATCTGGTCACAAAATGCAGATAAAAGTCTAACAAGACAGTAGTAGTTTGATTACAGAGTTTACATGTGACTACAACAGAAATATTTCACATCTTAATTTTATTTGTATTTATGACTATTATGACTTTAAGCACATCAAAAGTGCTAGTCCATCGCATGGTTAATTTGTGTGGCTACATTTGTAGCAGACTTCGTTTTTGGATGTGGTAACCTTTGAACACACCCAAGCAAACGAGTGATGCGTGACCCAGCAACCCAGGTTGCCAGGTGTATGCAAAGCACTTGATTTTCTGTTCAAATCCAATCCTGCCTCCAGTCTTCAGTGATATATTCACCCTCACGCTCCATCATAACATCACAACTCACAACACGACTTTTCACCTCAACGAGAAATCTCGTCGCGATTCAGTCTCACGACGAGATTTCGTAGCCCGAGATCTCGTCACACCCCTACTGTCACATCCCCCACACAGGTCTTTTTTTTTGCCTTTGCAGTACAGTAGTGCCCTGTCCATTCTCTACCATCGTTCTCAATAAAGAGTGGCAAAAGCCTCTATAAAGTCACTAAAAGTGGAAAACACATTAATCAACCAAATTGACCAGCATGTCTTGCTCGGCAGGTCCACATCACGCGCCTGCTCTCTCATCTGAGGTTGTCATCTGTAATATCCCCCCGGCACACTGACCGACGCTGATATCCACCCATCAGTCCGGCGCAAATGGCTTGTGCATCACAGGCACGGTGCGGACAGCGTGCAGCGAGGAGAAATATGTTCACTTTCTCTCTTTGCTGTCCTCAGCAGCCACCTTATCAGATCAAACAGCTGAGAAACACAGCAATGACTCAGTGACCACAGTGTGTGTGTGTGTGTGTGTGCGTGTGTGGGTTCTATCTGCTTCCTGGGGCCCTGGAAACCATATTGGTTACGTTAGATATGGGAATGCACACTACCACACACACATACACACCAACGCATACTTTGAAGAACGAACACACACACACACCTAAGAGAGTCAGATATGCCAATACCGCATGGATCAGCGGTGCCTTATCCTGCTTTGTCCAACAGCAGCTCGGCGTCAGATATCATATTACTGACTGACTCCAGAGACATTCGCGAGGTCAGTGGATCAGAACTTGATCGATACTGGGAAAGGAGATACAGGAGGTTATATTAAAGTGGACAGAATTAAATTAAATTGGAAAATACAACTGAAAGGCACATAAAACCTCCATTTCCCCCTCAGTGACCGGTCTGTACCTGCAGATCCTCTTTCTCTCTTGCCTTTCACTATCATGCGCTAGACATAGCAGACTTTGTGGAGCGGTGTATGGCACAGAAAACATATCTCCACATAATAAATGTCAGTATTCAACATTAATATCAGCGTTTTAGAACAATGAACATGGGTATGTAAAATATTTATTTTATGCTACAGTATGTATGGTTTGCTAAATAAATCTTGTATTTAGGCTTATTGGTTAGAACTGTCACCTCAAAGCAAGAAGGTTGCTGTTTCTAGCCTGGGTCAGTTGCCATTTCTGTGTGGAGTTTGCATATTCTCTGTGTTCACATGGGTTTCCTCTAAGTCCAAACACATGCGATATAGGTGAATTGAATAAGATAAATTGGCCGAAGTGTATAATAATATATAGTGAAATTATATAATGTGAAATAATTTAGAAACAAATGGTTAAAATAATGATAAACAAAAAAAAATAATGAACCGATTAAACATACTTATTCTGGCTTGCACTTATTAAAATATATAAAAGAATAAGTGATCAAAGATATGTGATAATTTAAGAAAAAGGCTTATTCCTTTCGTCTAGTGCTGGCAATCAATGAAAAAATATAACTTAACCATGTAATTAACCATCACTAACAACACCTAAAAAAAATGTTTACCATTTAATTCAATAATGCATTGCACCAGTGCAGAATGTAGGCATGGGCAGTATGGGTGATCGCCCAGGGCGGCATCTTGCTGGAGGCGAGTAAAAGCTTTGAGATACTATTTGCTTTATGCAAGTAATAATTTGAATTAATTAATAATTTAGAGCAATTTTCACGTGCAAATGTGTTATCCTTTAGGTTCAACCGAAAAAACACTGGTGAAAGCAAACTGACTTACAGTATGCGCGCAAAATACCATTCCCGTTGCCTCACACATGCCACTCCTGTTTGACACTGACGCACTGCTCCTGCTCCCGGTGTGAATCATGGTTGTACTTGTGCATGTCGATAAAATACACACCACTCATGCACTGTGAAACTAGAGTATCAACCTTTAATGCAGAGATGACAGCAGGTAGCATGACTATGAAGCAGAAAAAAGGGATAATGAGTCAAGGAGGTAGGACATAATTTGCAATAGTTGTCAGAACAACAGATAATTGTTGTCTAAGACAACATATAATTATATAAAACATACATATTTTTTGTTTTAATATAATTGTCATAATATTCATGCAAAATATTTCTTAACTGATCTTGGCACATCACATCTTTAGTTTTGTCTTTACATTGTTTTCCAGTCACATTTAGGTCTGATTTCTGTTATTTTGGTTAACCAACATTAGGCACATTCAAATCAAGACTGAAAACATATCTGTTTAGCTGCGCTTTTACTGAATGAGCACTGTGCTACGTCCCACAGATTGCACTATTATGTCTTTCTTTTCTTTTCCTTATTTTATAACCTGTTTTGACACATTTTAATGTTTTTATCAGTTTTAATCACTTTTATTAATTGTTTTAAATATTTTTTTATTGTTTTTATGTCTCTTTTATTACGGTTTATGTAAGGCACTTTGAATTGCCACTGTGTATGAAATGTGCTATATAAATTTTATATAAACCTTGCTTTTCCTTACCTATTTATTTAGAATAATAACTGTATAATAACAATAATAATTTTATGTATAATAAATATTAATATTTTTAATACCCCCTGGTAGAATGCAATTCTGGTTTTGTCCATATTTTACCCAAAGTTAGGTTAAAACAACAAACATTTCTATTTTGAACCGACACTGAATCTCTAAATTAGTTAAGAAACAACAAAACCTTCAGTTTTTATTATTCTCTTACATCCGATATATTATCATTAACAATACTTACTTCACAACCTCCATATAAACGCAATATAAATAACACATATAGCTCTTTTTTTAATATGCTAAAGATCAACGCTAAATATGTTTTGTACTGGCCTAGCTGGTAAATCTAACAATGTAAAAAAAATACTTCAAAGATTTAATAAAGTAATCCAATTTAAAATAGCACTCCAGTCATCCCTTTATAAATTAAATATACTGTAGATTAATCTTTATTAAATCTACAAATGCTATTCAGTCTTGAAACATGCTCAAAGAATGTGTTCAAGTTCATCTTGTCATTTGGACTAGATCTCCACCCCAAAAATGATCTCTTGTGGTGTTGCTATTTAATAAAAGCAGGAAAAAAAAGATAGACGCTGACATTAAGCAACGCACTGAAGAATGTCAACAAGTCTGCTACTGAGTGTGCGACCAGCATGACACCAAAAAGCACTGTTTCTTTGGTTACCTCTTCTCTAATCTCCACAAAGGATTTGTTGATTCCCGTAGCTGCAACTTATACAAAGTCCAGACCTCCTGATATTTAAATTGATTGGTTAGATATTGATTAAGCTGGCTGCTCCAGGTGATGTATGTGCTCGTCTGCACGCTGAATCTCTCCTGGGGCGCCATCAGACAGCACAACAACACAAAACAAACAACGTGACCTGCCACAGAGAATAACATTCCACCAAAAACTCCTACTAGAGAAGAAGCTCCACACCTGCTGTTCCTCAGCCAGAAAAGAAAAAAATAAAATAAATAAAAAATCCAATTATGTGCCGACAAGTAAACGTTTCAGCACTTAAGAGTGGATTGATAAGAGGCAAGAGTGATAGAGGGAGAAGGAAATAGAGAGAGAGAGAGAGAGAGAGAGAGGGGAGGGAGAGAGAGAGAGAAGGCTCATTTGCACAATAATACAGTTAGTGAGGTGATTTTAAAATAAGAAAAGCCCATTAACATTTAAATGACTGCAATGAGTTTCCAAATTAAGCATTTTTTTGCAATCCTTCAGCTGGATCGGATCAGTCAGGAGGAGGATGAAAGGCCTGACTGTGCACTGCTGGCTCACTCTGGCCTGTTTTTAGTCTGGCGTACACTTGCTTTAAGACTGAACCAGACTAAAGCTAAAATTGATCTGTTGGCTTTACCATAGATGTACCCTTAAATGCAAATTATAGACTGAAAATATCTGAAATGTCCATGTATTTGTTTATTTACTTATATAAAGTATATTTTTAAAATGGATAGTTCACCCAGACATGACAGTTTTGCCATCATTTACTCATGTGTATTTGTTCCAAGCCAGTTCAAACCTGTTTTTTTTTTCTGTGGAATGCAAAAGAAGACATTTTGAAGTTATGAATGTTGAATAACCACTGACATCCATAGCAGGAACTATGAATGTTACGGTCCATAGGAGTTGTTTGGATTCTTGTCACTTTCTCCCTCTCTGTCTGTTATTCACTCTTGCTCTCACCCCATCACCTTTTGTTCTGCTATTTTCGCCTTCACATGCATTTGCTGATTGGATGCCGAGCCTGTCCCTCCTCATTAGGGCTAAGGTTGGGCGATGTCCATCAATTTGGCATTGTACGATGTCTAATGTGAAACACTGCGATGGATGATGGCATCGTCGACATAGGCGGCGAGGAATTTATTATTTATGAATAATTAATTCATAACAAATGAATTATTTGTAGCCTACAGGTTCAACTACCTGACCTGCATGTTCTTTGTTTTACCCATAACCAAATCACTAATAATAAAGAGAAATTACACACAAATTACCATGAATAGGCAGAGTGATCAGTGTCGTTATAATGGCATCAACAAACTTGGTAGGTGAAAAAAGGTGCAAAACCAACAGGAACCAATCAACAATATCTGAGGTTTTTGCTGAAAATTACTAAATACAAGCGTGAAAGCAAAAAATTGAAGCAGTGTACTAACACGGTGACAAGCTTTCATTCTAAAATGCCATTTCAAAACTAAGACATATTAGTGTAAATGGGGCCTAAAAGTGTTTTTTTTTTTTTTTTCGTGAGTGGGTTGCTGCTGCGATGGGGCTTAGCATCATGATGTCTGGCATTGTCTATCGACCCAACCCTATTTGGGCCGTTTCCTCATGAACAAATCAGGCTTAGTTTCGCAGATTTTAAATTTGACCTGGCCTCGTTAATTCAGTGCTTTGTGTGTGGGTTTGTGTTGTGTACACTTGCTTCTGTTTTAGTATTATGATTTACTCCTCCTTGTCTCTGAACTGATTCAAATATCTGTATTCTCAATAGGAGGTTTAGAGGTAGATTCAGGGTTGAATCTTTTTTTTTTTTTACTACACTAGAAATCATGGTTCCTGGTGATTCATGTAGACCATTTCAATGTGGTGATGCTATTGGCCCATGCATGAAAAAGGAAGAAAGAAGCATCACCACATTGAAATGGTCTACATGAATCACCAGGAACCATGATTTTCCTGCTTGTTGTCAATCTATTTCATAACAGTAGCAAGAGGCAATTAATCCTAAATTAAAGTTAAAACAGCTGTCATAACATTATGTATCGATATGTGGACCTTTTTGTGCTCTTGAAAGCTATGGAAAAAAAAATATTTAAAAGAGAAAATATGTTAGTACCATTGTTACTGTTTACAACCCCTCAAAATGGTCTGAAATGCAAGTCAGTGGTTACATGCTGAAAAAAAAAAAAGGTCTAAGGTCTTATGAAATGAAACTTCAGTCCATGAAAGAATATTCACAGATCCCCAAAATCGTATTTATGTTATAGGACCAGACGTTTGCACTCCAGACAGTTGTGAATGTGCTTAAGGCTGTTTGCAAAGGCTTTGGATTGAAGGTATTATTGCTATAAATAATATTTGGCTCTTATACATTGGCATGAATAATAGTTAAGTTTTGCCTATTCACACTTTATTTCTATCTAAATGCCAGTAGCTGTTGATCTGCATTTTATAAATCACAAATGATTTTGCTAAAATATAAATAAATAAATAAATAAATAAATAAATAAAAAAATAAATAAATAAATAAATAAAACTTCTTTAAATATTCTTCCAAAGAAAATAAATAAATAAAACAAATCAACTACATCTTGAATGCACTTTTTTTTGCTTGTTCAAATTACTTATTTAAAAGTAGTCGAAACAACACAATTCGGAGCAACTTCATTTTTTCATGTTCAATCCACATAAATTTGTTAAAAGTGTTAAGTCAACTTATTCAATTTGTGTTGGGACAACATGAATGAATTGTCTGGAACCCTGGATTTTTTTTACAGTGTGGCTCAGAAGTGAGTGAATTAAAGGTATAGTTCAAAATAGCAGCTATCTACAGTAGGAATATAATTTTTGTCTATGAAAGTCAATGGCTGTTTTTTTATTTCTTCCTTTTTCATTATCTCTTGCTTTGTGTTCACAGGTCTGGAACAAGAGGATACTAAGTAAACAATGACATTGTTCATGTTTGGGTGAACTATGCCTATAATGGCTACATTTTATTTCTGAGTAAACTATAAAAGAGCAGAGAGCAAACAGTGCTGGATAAAGATGATTATCAAACAAAAGGCAATGTTTGCAAAGGTATTGGAAAAGGTAACTTTTGCAGCTACCGCTTTCTCTCGAGCCACTGTATATGTGAATATGCACTCCTAGACGTTATTAATGACCATTATGTTGCTCTTTTTGTGCTTTAAAATGCATAGACACCTACATTTTACTTCAAGCCATACCAGCACTTCCTTTGACTGTCTGAAATGAAGTGAGTTATTGGTACAAAAATACAAAATCTTCTCTCAGAGTTGAATTTTTGGCACATATTGAGTTTTAAAACTTTTTAGTGTTGATTTTGCAAAAGCATTTTCCCGTCAGATGGAATCCTGCAGGCGCCCCCGAGTCCAGTTGACAATGATCCAGGTTAATAACTTTTGATTTAGGCCTTTTAACTTGAACCCGCAAGCAATAACACAGAACACCCTTTAAAACTTCATAGCTAGCACACAGGTGAGAAAATTTTAGCATCATTCTTGCTCTCTCCAGGTAAGATCAATCAACATTTTCTACAGAGGACTGCAATCAGATCGCGTTACACACAGCCTCAATTCAACTAATACAGAATACTAACACTGTATTCCCTAGTCAACGGTTTATTTAAAAAAATAAATATGATATTGACCCTCTGTGCAACCAATGCAATCAAGCTCCAGCAGACCTAATACACATTCTGGCAACGTTCATTCACGAGCTCCGTTTGGCAATAATAATTTGATTGGTTTTCATTGATTATAAATACCCATATTGAACCGTGTCCTTTGGTTGCACTTTTGGATGCTTTCCAAATATTGTCAGCCTGCCAGCCCCTTTCACTAATGCAAGCCATTTTTCTATGCTACCAGCTAAAAGGCTAACACTTCTGGTTTGAAAGCCAAATTATCCACTGCCGTTTGAGAGCTAGCTAAAGGATGTAGTGAGTTTTATTCGTTTACAAAAGATTACATAAAAGATATTATTTGAAAACTCAACACAGCGTGCAATTCTATCAACTAATTCTAGCTTGTGATTCATTCTTTCAATATGGCCCTAATATTGTGCGCATGATATCAGCTGTTATGTTTGAAAGAAATTAACTTTCAATCACTTACATCCAAGGCTATACTGCCTACTCAATTTTAGTTTTATTTATAGACTTTCTCATTTATGCATCAACAGTAGGGGTAATAAGTATTGAAAACATCACCTTTTTTCTCAGAAAACATAGAGGATCTAAAAGTGCTGTTGACATCATTTTTTTTTTAATTGAAAGTTGAAAGAAATCCATATATGCAAAGAAAACAAAAGTAATTCGTTTACAAATGAAGTTATGTTTAATGAAATTAAATGACACTGGGAAAAAGTGTTGAACACAAGAAAGCGAGGTGTAGAAAGTCAGTGAAGGCAAAGGTCTGAATATTTCAGAAACTGCTAATCTACTTGGATTTTCATGCACAACCATCTCTAGGGTTTACAGAGAATGGTCTGAAAAAGAGAAAATATCCAGTGAACGGCAGTTCTGTGGGCACAAATGCCTTGTTGATGCCAGAGGTCAGAGGAGTAAGAGACTGGGTCGAGCTGATAGAAAGGCAACAGTAACTCAAATAACAACTTGTTGCAACCGAGGTATGCAAAAGAGCATCTCTGAATGCACAACACATCCAACCTTGAGGCAGATGAGCTACAGCAGCAGAAGATCACACCGGGTGCTACTCCTGTCAGCTAAGAACAAGAAACTAAGGCTACAATTTGCTCAGGCTCGCCAAAATTGGACAGTAGAAGATTGGAAAAACGTTGCCTGGTCAGATGAGTCTTGATTTCTGCTATGACATTCGGATGGTAGAGTCAAAATTTGGCATCAACAACATAAAGCATGGATCCATCCTGCCCTGTATAAATGGTTCAGGCTGGTTGTGGTGTAATGGTGAGAGGAATATTTTCTTGGCACACTTTGGGCCCATTAGATAATTAAGCATCATGTCAACGCCACAGCCTACCTGAGTATTATTGCTCACCATGTCCATCCCTTTATGACCGCAGTGTACCCATCTTCTGATGGCTAGTTCCAGCAGGATAAAATGCCATGCCATAAAGCGCCAATCATTTAAGACTGGTTTCTTGAACATGACAATGAGTTCACTGTACTCAAATGGCCTCGACAGTCACCAGAACTCAATCCAATAGAGCACTTTGGGATGTGATGGAACGAAAGATTCGCATCATGGATGTGCAGCCAACAAAACTGCGTGATGCTATCACGTCAATATGGACCAAAATCTATGAGGAATATTTCCAGTAATGAATCTATGCCACAAAGGATTAAAGCAGTTCCAAAGGCAAAAGGGGTCCAACCGGCTACTAGTAAGTTGTACCTAATAAAGTGGCCGGTGAGTGCACTTTGTATTTAAGAAACTGGATAATTAAAACTGTTTTAATGTTAAGGATAAAAGTAACAAGCATGTATTGTCTGATCATTTTAATCAAAACAGTTTGCTAATTAAAAGTATTAATCCGTTTAACGCAAAATACAATAAAATAAATGCATTTTGTTGCAGAAGAAATTTTACATTTCCATACTTTCTTGATCCAGTCAGAAAACCGCCGTTTCCAACACAACCTGCACTGGTTTTAGTAGCTCTCCTGGTTATTATGTTTGGGAAGCAATCCAATTATGACTGCCAAAGGGGAGCTATGAATGGATAATGACTGAACATATGGATCTGGTGAAAGGGCGCACGGAGGGGCTTACATTGATTGTATTATATTGTCTTATGACAAAATTCAGAAATGCAAGCAAATGTGTTATTCTTCCACAGAAATGCCTCATATACTGCAGTGTGTTTTTTTCTTTCACACTGAAGGTTGGATGGACAGACGGTTTGGTGTGAAATGAGAGGTACAGGATGTGCTAGTGGATCACACTGCAGGGGAAAAGGTGAAGCAGGAGACAATATGCTGCCACTAAACAGGCCAAAACACATTCTGTCCAGACCGCTATGCATGCTTGTGTGTATGTGTGTGTTTGTGTGTGTGGGTTTAGGTGGTTATAAAAGCATATGAAGAGGCAGGTGCATGAAAGCATTGACTGAGTCTGCTGTATATATGTGTGTGTGTGTGTGTGTGTGTGTGTGTGTGTGTGTGTGTGTGTGTGTGTGTGTGT
>CAIGQQ010038154.1:13548895-13564330 GCA_903798035.1 Danio albolineatus
AAGGGAAACCAGATTTTTAATTACTGGTAATGACTTAAAGATAAAACTGTTGTTATCTCTTAAGTTATTAATACATTTTATATGATTTTTTTTATTTGATCACATTCAAGTTATTTTTAAACCAATTGCGCATAATATTCAGAATATGTACACACACACACACACACACATATATATACTGTATATATATATATATACATACAAACAGTAGTCAATATTTGAAGGTGTTGTTCAATACTTTTAGGACAATTTTAATTAAAGATGATGATCTACTTCAAATGTTCACTACTGCATATGTATATCACAATCATATGTAAATGTATATTATTTATTTATTTTTTTATTTGATTGTGTCATCTGCATTGCTTCATGGGAGTGCAGTTCTTTACTTCATGAAAACGAACCAGTCATTTACACATTTTTGCATCAAATCAAAGCTTCTAATGTTCTGATTCTCCTTGTAGCTACGCAATTTGTTTCTCGACTTGTAATGCCCTAAAAAAAATTTAAATCCCAATGAGAGAAAAAAAAACAAGCACCATTGAAAAACGGGGGCAGTCACTAAAGCACTCTATAGCTCTTTAGAGCACTAGCCAACAAAAATGCTATTTGCTAATTAGTTCCACCCCTAATGAAAGAATCTGCAGTGAGTTCTGCTTGTTCCTAAAGGCTAAAGGGAAAAACAAAAATGTGCACCATTTCAGTGAAGCGCATCAAGGCTTCACTGTGATGGGATGCCATGTCTACAACGGAAATGACAAAAATAATGTTCTAAACAAGGGTCCTTTATGTTTGTCATGGCTTGAGTGCTTAAAATATGTCAGAGATACAACAAGCCACCAATTTACTGCCAGATAATCGTCGCTTATGTTGCTTTACATTCAGTGTAGACAGAATCCCTGATGATAATTTTTGTTTTACTGTGTGAAATCATGACATTGCTGCTTCATCCACCTGCACCTACTGTAAACACAGCTCAAGACTCTCGCTTTCACTTTCTAAAAGCCCAGGTGTACCACATTTTACAGATCTACAGTATGCATGATTATGTCCACATAAAAAGTTGAATAAGTGCAAATGGATGAGTTGGACATCCACGTATATGTCAGAAAAATGCGATTATGAAAATAAAATAAATAAATAAATAAATAAACAAATACACAAATGGTCACACTTTATTTTGATGGTCTGTTTGTTGAATTTAAGTTACATTGCAACTAATTCTCATTAGATTATAAGTAGACTGTTAGGTTGGGGTTAGGGTTGGGATTAGGGGTAGGGTTAGTGTTAGTTGACATGTACTTGCAAAGTTTCTTATAGTCAGTTACAGTAAATGTCTGTTAAATGTCTGTATCAACAGATATCAAGCTGACAGTATACTAATACTCAAATGGATCATCAAAATAAAGTGTTACCAACTAAATAAATAAATAAAAACTTGCATACTGCAAAACACGTCTAGGTCTATAATGCAGTACATTTTTATATCATGTCAAAACTAGGACCAAGATACACAAACAATATATCGAAGTAAAAAAAATTATGAGCAAAACACATCTTATAGCCTAAATAGTCAGTCCATGCAGGTTATGTTTAGCTTCTATTAAAGGAAAGCTAAATCAAACAAAATTACGCAACAAGGTCTAAGGGAAAATTAATGTAGAGTTAAAATCGAAATGATTAGCTCTCATGAGATTTTTTTTTTTTCACAAATGAAGAGCAAATCATTTTTTACAATATTTTTTATAATATATATATATATATATATATATATATATATATATATATATATATATATATTCTTATTATAGTCATGTTTGTTTTATTTTGGCTAAAATAAAAGCATTTTTTAAGCTATTTTAAGGTCAATATTATTAGCCCCTTAGCCCCCTTTTTTTCTCGATTGTCTACAGCAGGGGTTCCCAAACTTTTTAGCTCGCGACCCCCAAAATTACAATGACCGTGACTCGTGACCCAATGTCCTCTGAGGTGCTTATACATATCCAGACACTTATAAATATAAATATGCACACACCAATAGGCCCAAGTCTATTGTTCGTTGAATTCTGGAGAACGCCACTCAGAGACCTGTATGTGAGTGCAGTAAAGGTTTATTTCAGAAATCTGCTGCATCTAATGTTGTTGCTGTGTCTTTAATATATTGCAATCTCCCCTGGGGGCTCAATCTAATGGGAAAAAATATATATTTTAATTTGCATGTTGTTGTTGTTTTTTCTAATGTAACTATTGACTACTATTTTTGTCTTCTGTAGATTATGGATGAAATATTATAATTCTAATAGTTTAATAAAAATATATATATATATTTTTTAGAAATCACCAAGCAACCCGTCCTCATTGTCCCGCAACCCACACTTTAGGGTACCATTGGTCTACAGAACAAACCATCGTTCATTCATTCATTCATTTTCTTGTCGGCTTAGTCCCTTTATTAATCCGGGGTCACCACATGCTGGAACTTATCCAGCATTTGTTTTACGCAGCGGATGTCCTTGCAGCCGCAACCCATCTCTGGGAAACATCCATACATTCTCATTCACACACATACACTACGGACAATGTAGCTTACCCAATTCACCTGTACCACATATCTTTAGACTGTGGGGGAAACCGGAGCGACCGGAGGAAACCCACGCGAACACGGGGAGAACATGCAAACTCCTCACAGAAATGCCAACTGACGCAGCCGAGGCTCGAACCAGCGACCTTCTTGCTGTGAGGCGATAGCACTACCTACTGCGCCACCATGCCGCCCAAACCACCGTCATACAATGATTTTCCTATTTACCCTAACTTGCCTAATTAAACCTAGGTAAGCCTTTTAATGTCACTTTAATATTAGCATCTTAAAAATCCAGTAAAATAGTTTGTACTGTCAACATGGTAAAGATATAATAAATCAGTTATTAAAATTTAGTTATTAAAACGATTGTGTTTAGAAATGTGTTCTAAAAATCTTTCCGTTAAACAAAAATTGGCGAAAAATATTTACAGGGGGGCTTATAATTCTGACTTCAACTGTTTGTACAGTTACTAACCAAGAGTTTAAGGAAAAAGTCCTGCAATCTGCATTAATAGCAATAAAGTGTGAGTTTAAAAGGCATGCAATATTGTAGATAAGATATGTGCTTAGTTTGATTTGCAGGGTAGGATCTGGAGTGAGCGATGGCATGTGAACATGCTTTCAGGATCAAAAGCCTCAATGGGCCATCATTAATCCTCTACAGCTCACTCTCGTTTTTCTCTCTCCTCTCCTTTATGAAGACCTCAGATACTCGATGATGAGAATTACCCCTGTCAAAGATGCATAATTGGCGGACGCTCCCTAATGACGACGGCCATGTGAGATTTAACGAGTTGAAAATGAATGCGAATGCCCGCATTTCATGTGAAAACGCACGCCGCATTCAAGTGGCTCCTGCTAATCGAGAACTGCGACTAAAGCCTCCTGATTGACCCATTCAAAGGGAGGCAGAAGGAACGAGAGATAGAGAAGGAGAGGGAGAAATGCAGACTGTGAGAGATGGGCAGGCTATTTGTTTCAGTTTAGTGTTGTGATTGAAAGCACTTCAGGCACCATTGATGGAGGAAAACTTCATTTGGTCTCTCTGAGTAGCAACTGCACATCAGTCTGTAGAGAAATGACTCAGTCTGTTCTCCAGGAGAGATTTGAAAACCTGCTCCTCTGCCGCTTGTGGGAAGAGGAGAGGCTCTTTATACGCTTCAAATAGCAAGACTTCCAGGCAGGTGCTTTAAACTCAGACATTTGTTTAGCTGAAGGCACACGCTGTTATTTGAGAAATTAAAGGTGAGAGTTTAATTTTGGTAGCAGAGAGAACCTATTAAGAGGCACCATAATTATTATTTTTAAAAATGTATTTATTTATTGCCAGTGCATTTTAATAGTGCTGGAGTTGGTTTGGCATATTTACATGATTTTCTTATAGTTTTTTTTTAAATCAAACTCTAAAAAATGCCAGGTTACTTCAACCCAATTCTGGGCGTAATAGTGTTGGCAGCCAATTATTGGCTGCTGTTATCGTTTACCAAAATTATTTCTAAATGAAATGCAGTGTGAAAAAAATATATGCAACAAATATGGATTGGATATATGGATATAAGGAGTACATGTTACTTTCTTTTCTTGTCTTTGCTATTATTTACTAGCAATTTGAAACTGTTTTTTAAAAAGGAAATGGATTCAAAGGAAACTCAAATACATTTAAAAAAAGCAATGATATGTTATAGAAAATATTAAAACAGGCTATATTAATTTCAATCCATCCATGTTGTGAAAAAGAGCTGTGGATTAAATTCATTCATTCATTTATTCATTTTCTTTTCGGCTTAGTTCCTTTATTAATCTGGTGTCACCAGCGGAATGAACTGCCAACTTATGCAGCATATGTTTTACGCAGAGGATGCCCTTCCAGCTGCAACCCATCCATCCATACACACTCATTCACACATCTTATACACTACGGATATTTAGCCTACCCAATTCACCTATACCACATGTCTTTGGACTTGTGGGGGAAATCGTAGCACCAGAAGGAAACCCACGCAACCACGTGGAGAACATGCAAACCCCAGAAATGCCAACTGACCCAGCGGAGGTTCGAACCAGCAACCTTCTTGCTGTGAGGCGATCGTGCTACCCACTATGCCACCGTGGTGCCCTAGATTAAGTTCAATTATGAATGTAAAACCAAATTGTTAAAACTAATTTTAATGTAGATTGATTTGTACTGAATTGGAAATAAAAAGATCCTCCCTGCAGCACCACACTGATAAAAAAATGTCATGCAACTTGAGAAGCTCAGACTTTCCCTTAAAAATAAAACTAAGAATTTGTAATGTAATATGGAATCTATTTGTTGATAATTTTAACAAGAGAGCAGTGATTGAACCCTAGTAGAAACACTTCAAAACTGCCCTCTTTTTTTTCTTTTTCCTCTTCCCCGCTCCCTGTATTTTTTTTAGTTCTCTTACACATATAATGCTAACATGATGTTATAACTTCTTCTTTAAAAGAAAAAAAAGTATATATATGTAAAAGTTATCATTTGTACCGATGTAAAAATATAATAAAGAGAATGTTGAAAATTTTTTTTTTTGAAATACACTGAAAAAATACATTTGGCAAATATAATATGTACACTCAAAAAATATTTCTGCTGCTTGTTCAAACTACTTACTTAAAATGAGCTGAATCAACTCAATTCTTATTATTTTTTAATGGTCAACTTAATTATTTTATGTTCAATCCACTTAAATTTGCAAAAACAATTAAGTTATCTTAGTCAATTTGTGTTGGGGCAACAAGAAGGGATTGTGTGGAACCGAGCATTTTGTACAAGTGTACATTTTACAAGAAAATAATATTTCAGGCTGTTTATTTATTTATTTACTTAATATTTATTGTAATTATTTACTAGCGGTTTGAAATTGAGTGGAATCTGACTCAATGGAAATCCTAAACAAATTTAAAAAAATTAAAAATAAAAAATAACTTGAAATAAATGAAATTGAAGTACAATATTACAACAATTAAGATATCTTCCAGATAATATAAAAAACTGTGAATTCCATCTATGGATTGAGTAAGTTTAATAATGAAAATAAAATCTAACACAAACATGAATAAATACAAAGTAAATAAATAACTGTAAAATAACAGTAGCCTGACAGCATGAAGCCTAAATATAGCTAGGGTCCTCAAGGGCATCTGGGGCCCCAAACGGGAGACTCCATACTCTTCTCCAAATGAAAAGCATCCACCTCAACATCTGAACAATATTCTGGTGCCTAGAAAATGCCTGAGGTCCCACATGGGGCCTTTGTTCACTATCCTAAGTCAAAAGTGCCCACCCCAAATATCTCTATCATATCCTGGTCTCTAGACATGTCTGAGGCCAAAAGGGGCCTCTGGGGCACAGCACAGAGCTTCTGTACACTGCCTCAAGTCAAGCACGTCCAGCCCAATATCGCCATATCCCTTCTAAAAAACAGCTCAAGGGATTTGAAACAAAATAAAGTAGAAGCAATAAGAATAGTTAATGCACAAAAATACACAACAGTATCATTCCCTCATCCAATCAAGCGCCTAGGGTCCGACACATGGCTGCTCCGCCCCCGCACAACTATTTTTCTGCTTTCCATAATAAGACATCGTCTGTCTGCAGTTTTCCGTCTATATCTGTGAGGTGATGAAATAAAGCGCCGTCAACACTAGACCCCAAATGAGTTCCTTGGACTTGAAAAATGTGCTTTTTTTTCATATCACTTGTTAAAAGTTGAAGCAGAAGTTCAGCCTCATCTTGTAAACTTGAGAAAACATGTCTTATCCATCTTACTTGCTAATCCCATCACAGACTCGCATGCACACAAAACAGACAAATTGGTTCCAAAGAGGACGGACAAAAACACTTCTCACTTGGTAAATGAGTGTTAATTGGCACGAGGACCGTCTGGGTGTTTTAGAGCACTTAAAGATTGAAACTTCAAGACTGCATTGCACAAACAAAGGTCCAAGCGAGGATGCGCATGTACACAAACGCCTCACAATGCGCTCCAGACAGCTCCGTCTCTGAGAGCGCGTTAACCCCTATACGATCAGCACTAATTGGAGTCTCAGACACAATGGCTGCAGTTATATGTGGTCTCTGCTGGAGTGTGTGCGTGCGTGAATGAGTGAGGTGGGAGTGGAGGGGGTCAGACGGACCCCAATTATGAGCGAAGACTATTAAGAGCAAAGCAGCGTGGGAAACGGAGTGAGAGAGTCTCAAATCTCCATTTGAATATTAAACAGTGCTTACTGCTTACCAATTACCACTTTCTGAAAGGCACATTTGGAGCATAGCACTGCACAGAAATTGGCTGTGTGCATATTAATAATGTGTATGCTTGTGAGTTCGGTGTATAGCATTGTGCCGTTTTTACGATATGTGTGTGTGTGTGTGACTGGAAGTGCGAGAACACAGTTCTGCCCTTCAGTGCAACTCGGCTGCCAAGCAAAACAATGCTACTCTCAGCATGTGTAAATTATTCAGATGGTCATAGGTACACAAATAATTCAAACAAAAGCACTGGCACAACTAGCCAACACTTACACAAACACACGCGCTCACACAGAGAAAGAGAAACCACATCAAATATTTACAGGGCGATGGGGAAGACAATATGGTGAGCCATACTAAAACACAATACTGTTGTCATTTCCTAATGAAGTGAAAAAAAGAGGTAGTTATCCCGGTGCATTGTGTGTGCAGAGACTGATAGCTGCCATATTGGCACCTTCCAGGGATTTGACACTTGCCGAATACAGCAGTGCCTTCGCAAATGAACATACTTCGGTTGTGGAAGGGAAGTGTTTTTTTTAAATGTAATTATGTTTGGCATTTCTAAAGGGAGAACAAGACAATTAGAGAGATAAAACTTAAAAGCCTGTTCCTCTGAACAACAGCAGCAGCAGAAGCAGCACAGTGATTAGCACAGAAGAGGGGAAAATTATAGCCTATTTCAGGCTGTAGCATGTATGCACAACTTCTTTAAGAGTGAACTGTAAATGCATATGACAAATGCTCCTCAAAATTGGAAAATATATATATATATATAATTTAGTTTTTTTTTTTCTCTTGTGGACTGCAATCTCAATCAAATTGTGTTTCTACACTTCTCATTACAGGTTTGGGAAGATTGTGTATATTTATCAAATCCACATCGTAAGTGACCAGATTATGGGCCGCTTACACTTAAAAGAACACAAGATTGCTGCTTTTGCAAGGTACAGGTGAATTATAAAGAATATATATAAAAAAATAATTAATTAATTAAAAAAACAAAATAATTGTAATATTTCTGATAAAAATTATATACTGTGATTAACAATGTATTTAAAAGGGCTTTACTTTTTACATTACTCTTAATACCAAACCGTTTGGTACAACCTCCATAGTTGAATATGCATATGGAAAGTGTGTAATATAGATATATTGTTTCAGTGTGTATAATATATATATATATATACACACACTGAAACAAGGCTTGTAGCAAGTAAATGTTCCTGATTGGTAGGCCCACACGGAATCTGTGCGCACAGAATTCCGCAGATTTTTAGCCCATCATTGATTCTGTTTATTTACTTGTGTAAATGTGTGTAAATTTATATTTATTCAGTTTTTTTTTTATTAATGTCAGTAATATTATTGACTAATATGAAAATGTTCATAAGATTTATTTACAACAGTTTGTGAAGTACTATTTTCTGTCTTTTAGTAGAGATTTTATATGAGAGACTTGCTTTGTTTACCAAATAAAGTGGATCTATTTGGATTTGCATTGTAAACATTAAATAAAAGTTAAAAATGTATTACTTTTTATTTCATATAATACAATTTTTGTTATGATACTCCTAAAATCATCCCGCATAAATCCGCAGATTTTTAACAAAATACTCTGCAGAAATAGTAAAAAATGTCTGCAGATTCTGTCAGGCCATACTGATTGGTTATGCGTTAGAATGTAAACATTCAAGAAATTATGTTGTCTGTAACTTTCTCAGCACTGCATCTCTGAGTTGTCTGAAAGTGAAAACATCTTCTTCCTGCTGTCTATTTTTAATTTAATCAAGCAACAAAAGATAATAAGACTGAACAGCTACACCTTTATTTAATTCATACCGTGAAGATTATATACAGTATTTGATTATACAGTATTATTCAGTTTCTGTTCCTGAAAACTACTGTTAGATTCCTGAAAAGCACTGTTTATTTTTGTAGCATCTTTGCTATACTGTATTTACTGTGCTTTAGCCTGTAGAGTTTTTTCTTCATTTTTATTTGACAGTGTCATGTTTTTTTAGTGAACTCTAAGATGAAAAACCAACTGAATCATGAGCAATCTGTATTATATACAGTTCCCTAATACACAGGTGAACTCCAATTATTCTGCTGAAACATCTCAAGAATGATCCGTGGAAACAGAATGTACCTGAGCTCAATTAGGAGCTTCACGGCAAAGGCTGCGAATACCTATGCACTTATATGATTTTTCAAGGTTTTTATTTTTAATAAATTCGTAACAATTTAAAAATATATATTTTTCACATTGTCACTATGGGAAATTGTGTGTAGATATTTGAGGAAATAAATGAATTTAATCAATTTTGGAATAAGGCTGTAACATAAAAAAGGAGGAAAAAGTGAAGTGCTATGAATGCTCTCTGGATGCACTGTATGTGTGTTAGTAAGTTAGTTAGTTAAGTTAATAATTAAGACCTTTGATTAATGAGGACACAGGAATTGGAATTTTATTGTTCTAATCATTCTTATTTTGATTTCTATATAGTTATAGTAACATTATACAATGTTAAATAATAACAACAACAAAGCAATAATAATTGTATCATGTCAATATGAACATTATGAATGATTGAGAGTTTTCAATATTTACTGTGAATGTTTACACTGAAAACACAAGACCATGAGCTGCTCATGTGTAAAAGAACACTGAGTCACACTTCACTCTGAAACAAACATTCAGCACATTCATTAAATTGAAGTTTTATTAGAAATATCTGTGTTATTACTAAGTAGGAAGCTATAAAAACACAAAGAGAAAATATAGAACAACTACTAAATACTTAAGCTCATGATGTTTCAAACTACTTTTTAATATGTAAGTTTTGCTGTATACACAAAAACTAGCTTTTATTTCTAACGCAAAACCCTAGTTTCTCATTTTACTCCCATTTCTATTTTAAAGCAACTGTCAAATGTTTTTAGAAACACACACCTATAGATCAGTGTGAAGTCTAATCTTGCTATTTCATTACCACTGCAGCTTTTTACACACACCCACGCACACTTTTCCTTCATTCAACACTTTTTTATGGATTCTTCAAAAAAGGGTTCACATGTTCAATCTAATATGTTTGCGAAGTGGAAATATATTGCTAAATGCACATGATGCATTGCAACAAACCACATGATTTCACATCAGATGATGCAATCTTCTGATTCATAAAACTGACATTCTATGTTATTGATGTAAATGTTTATGCATTACTGCTTTTACTTGGAGATATTGAATTGACTTTAGCACAACATTTGCCACAGTTTTGCATTAGGCTAGTATGTTAACCAATGAGCTTACACATGCAATCCATGTCATATGAATAAATTATCTATAAAAAAATAATAATAAGTATTATTAATATATAATTATTATATATAATAAGTCACTTTCCAAAACTCTTTCATTCAATGTCCCACACTGGTGGAATGATCTTCCTACTGCCACATGGACTTCAGAATCACTAGTATCATTCAAGAGACAACTAAAAACCAATCTCTTCTGCTATCACCTGAACCCCTGTGAACAAAATCAGGAACCTCTCCTCACTACATGACAACCCCAAAAAGAGTGTCCCTCACATAGTTGAGTGGACTTGAGAAACCACCTGTAGAAAACACTCTAATCTCTCTGACACTTTAACTGACACTTGCACCAGATATGCTCTTACAAAAATAAATACAAAAAATTAAATGAAACAATACACTATGCATTTACGAGTGGGCTTGACAAACCACCAGTACAAAAAATCTCTCTATATAGAAATAAAAAAAAATAAAAATTTAAAAAGTCAAACATTACACTCACCGGTCACTTTATAAGGTACAACTTACTAGTACTGAGTTGGACCCTCTTTTGCCTTCAGAACTGCCTTAATCCTTAATGGTATAGATTCAACAAGGTACTGGATATTCCACAGAGATTTTGATCCATATTGTGCAAATTGTAGACTCAGTTTCCTGTTCTTAGCTAACAGGAGTGGCACCCAGTGTGGTCTTCTGCTGCTGTAGCCCATCTGCCTCAAGGTTGGATGTGATGTGCGTTTAGAGATGCTCTTCTGCATACCTCGGTTGGTTATTTGATTTACTGTTGCCTTTATATCAGCTGGAACCAGTCTGGCCATTCTCCTCTGGCATCAACAAGACATTTGCACCTACAGAGCTGCAGCTCAATAGATATGTGCTCTTTTTTGGACCATTTTATGCAAACCCTGGAAATGGCTGTGCATGAAAATCGCGGTAGATCAGCAGATTCCGAAATACTCAGACCAGCCTATCTGGCACCGACAACGACGCCACGTTCAAATCACTATTCTTCCCCATTCTGATGCTCAGTTTGAACTGCAGCAGATCGTCTTGACCATGTCTACATGCCTAAATGCATTGAGTTGCTGCCATGCGATTGGCTGATGCTAGAAATTTGCGTTAACAAGCAGTTGGACGGGTGTACCTAATAAAGTGGCCGGTGAGTATATACTGTGCACCTTGATGTAAATTCTCATCCAACCCCATACACAACGCATGAAATTATTCTCCCAATACCTTCACAAGATTATCCGTTCCTCTGTTTAACTTCCAGGACCAACACACACATACACAAACAAACTGCCTCCCTCTCAGGGTAATTAATTTGCACGGTGGGTCTCCCTTGCAGATGGCTTCAGGTAAAATGTCTCTCAGGGGGGTCACAAACGGTTAACGGTGCCGGTACTGTCCCCAGATTGTAGATCACTGACCTTATTCATCGTCCCCGTGAAAGCATACACTCATATACACATTCCATTACACACACACACACACACACACACAGAGTCATGCCTGCTCCCTATGAATAACGCTCTAAATGTAGACACATGGTGGGATGGCTGAAAAATATAAAGAGCCAATAATGTATGGGGAGAGAACAGACAGATGGAGGCCCTGTTTCCCATATGTTAATATCCTCTGGAGCTAAAAGTTCCCTCTGGAAGAGTCAGGGAGAGAGAGAGATGAGGGTGAATATCAATATCCTTTCTCATTCCATCTCTGTCAGTCGCTGCAACGTTGTGAACTCAATTAATAGATAAACTATGGCATGAGGGGAGTGGAGTAAACAAAAATATAGTGTCCATTTACATTCAGCACACACTAGGGTCAGCGGAAAGTATTTCTAGAGAGTGATTATTCATATCTGTCAAACGCTATTTTAAATGAGAACTGTGCAGTGTCCCACAATGCACCGTGACTGACTGACATGCCTGGGAGCCAGAAGGATAGGTGAGTGCAACGGAGCGAGAGCAATTTCCACCGCTCAAAGTGATGTGACTCCATTTCTCCAAATCCACTCCTGATCTTCTCGTTCTCCACTCACAGGTGAAAGCAAATATTTTAGGTTTTCAAAGCATTGTGGGTGCCCACATTTGCGTTTTTCCATTTATTTTGATGCATTTGGCCAGCTGTGTTCATTTGTCTAATCTGCGTATTTATTTACTCTGTCAACTATTAAGGTTATTTTATTTGATATTTTATTATTAATTTATACCCTATTTTATTGAGGTAATTTTAAAACAATGTTGTATTTTACCACATTAACTGTTGCTCTCCCTCAGGTGTGGTGTTTTAATTTAATACTTTTTAAATTAGAAAAATACTTTTTCTAATAATCTTTTTGTTTAAGCCTGAAACTATCTTCACAATACTGTATGAATACATCAGCTATCATTTACAATCAAAAGGTGTGGTGATGCTTAAGGGGTTAATGTGTTTAAAACGTAATCTATTTATGTGACAGTTAAGTGAATTTTCATTGATCGTTAATGTTATGTTCAATATCATCCATTAATCCAAAATATTTTTTGTCATTGATAAGAATGCACATTTAGTGTAAAAACAACATCCATTATAAATGTTGAAAAATGATTCTGCAGCTTTTTAAAAAATGTGATTTTCATGATTCGTTCATTATTTTATGAGTGAGCAAAAGAAGAAGAAAAGAAGAAAGTTAAGAAAAAGAAGAACAAGAGGAGGAGGAGGAAGAAGAAGAAAAAAGACAAAGAAAAAATAGGAGGAAGTAGAATCAGACAAAAGAAGAACAAGGAGGAAGAAGAAGACAAAGAAGACAAAGAAGAAAGATGAAGTCGTAGAAGAAAAAAAGACTAAGAAAAAATAAGTAGAATAAGACATAAAAACAAGAGGAAGAAAAAGAAGAAGAAGAAGAGGAAAGGAGATGAAGATGAAAAAAGACAGAAAAGAGGAAGAAGAATAAGACAAAAGCAGAACGATAGGTAGAAAAAGAAGAATATAAAGAGGAAAACTAAGAAATAATAAGAAAAAAGAAGAAGAAAGGAAGAAGAGAAAGAGGAAGAAGAGAAAGAAGAACTGGCACTTGCACCAGATATGCTCTTATAAAAATAAATAAACAAAAAACAAAAACAAAAAATACACTATGCATTTATGAAGTGTGCTTCACTCAGGTGAGTGGGCTTGACAAACCACCAGTATATAAATCTCTCTCTATATATATACACATATATATTTAGCACCTATTTTTCTTAGCACTGCATTATTGTTCCATTGCATAATTAGGATTTCTTATTAGGAGACTAATTACTGTCTCTTGTTGAATCGCTGAACGCCTGCTCAGTTGAAAGCCACTTTGGTCAAAAGCATTTGCAAAATAATAAATAAAAAGTCAAAAATTACACTCGCCGGCCATTTTATAAGGTACATCTTACTAGTACTGAGTTGGACCCTCTTTTGCCTTCAGAACTGCCTTAATCCTTTAGAGGAAAATTAAGAAAAAGAACAAGTAGAGGATTAAAGAGGAGCAAGGAGAACAAAAAGAAGAAGAGTATGAAGAGGAAAACTAAGAAATAATAAGAAGAAAAGAACAAGAAGAAAGGAAGAAAAGAGGAAGAAGAAAAAGAAGAGGAAAATGAAGAAAAAGAACTAAGAGAAAAAGAAGAACAAGAAGAGGAATGAAGAATAGGAAGAAGACAACAGCAGCATCCCAAATGGCACACTATACTGTATACTTATCCACTCTGTACTTATGTACTTATACACTCAACAGCATAGTATATGTATGTAGTGTCATGCCAAATGGAACACTGGTTTTATTTTACTGAAATTCAAACCAATATCAAATACCAATACCCACCAAACAGCAATAAATAAATAAAAACAATCCAAAATAAATAAAGTAATCCAACATGTGTGGCCGATAGCTCCGCCCCTTCCGCTACATGAGCAAAGCTATGGTCATTAAGTAAGTGAAGTGTCCATCATTCCACACTTCATTTTACCAGTTAAATGAGTGCATCTTCTGAGTGTTTAAAGTGCACTTCTTATTTTTAGAGTTTTCAGTGTGAATGCACTACTCACGCTACTGATACTACAAAATGGCATGGAATAGTGCAAGCGATTAATGTATTCGATTTGAGATGCAACTTAAGAAAAAGAAGAAAAAGAAATGAACAAGAAGAGGAAGAATGATAAGACAAAGAACGAGAATAAAATGAAGAAGAGAAAGTGGAAGAAGAGTAAAAGGTAGAAGAAAAAGAAGAAGAATCTACCCTAATCCTCTGATCTACAGTGAACAGCCTCCTCTCAGTACCTATGACCTTGGTTTGCACATTTCTTCACTTCCAATCAATCATTGTCAATCTCACAAGTGCACTGAATTCACAAATATCTATAATTAAGACTGCTAATTGTTCATTAACTGTGTTTAACAGCTGGCAATTCTAGAACTATGATGGAGTGTTGTACACGTCAATAATACAGGAGCTCCAACTAATAAAATATACAACTTCAATCAGCACGATGCTTAGAAGGAAAGGGGAGTATAGGAGAGTCTGTAGTCTTTTCTGCCTTCGTGTAAATAAGCTAAACATTTCTAAATAAAAGGTATTTCAGAGGATTATCTGGATCAGGATGGAGTGATCATCAGGAATTACATTTGCTTAAAAATAAAGAGAGAGAGAGGAAAGGAGAGAGTAAGTATATGCCATCGAGAGAGAGATAGAGAGAGAGAGAGCATTAAGTTGATCTCTGTGGTTAAGTCGTTTGGCCCGGTTGTCCATCCCAGAGTAATGACAACGTGTTGCCATGGAAACGGGAGTTTGATTGCTTGGCTTAATCTTCTTTAATGTAGCTTAATGCTGTTTATGTCCCTTTGACTAAGAGCACACTGTGCAGTGGTTCTCATTAAGGCTGTCCCCGGCACACACACTCACGTCAATAATGTCACTATTTACTGACCCATCAGCCTGGCCCTGCTGCTAACATGACACAACTTTGGGTTTATCCACTTCTTTCTCCTGATTCGGCCTGCTGAGTAAGCAGGTACAATTATAAATAACATGTTTGAACTCGGTTTGACAACTGGGAGAGCGGAGTGTGCGAATGAAAAAAGCAACATGATGTTCCCTGCCCTCCCTGCCCAGTCACCGCAGGACGACACACTTCCTCTACGGGCTGATTAATACATAGCAGCAAATGGGAGGGACATGTTGAGTAAGAGAGAGAGAGGGGAGTGTGTGTGTGTGTGGGGGGGGGGGGGGGGGGGGGGGGGGGGGGG
>CAIGQQ010038154.1:13570682-13591031 GCA_903798035.1 Danio albolineatus
TTATTATTATTATTATTATTATTATTATTATTATTATTATTATTATTTAATGTATTAATAATTTGTGTTAGTTTAACATAAATTCACTTAACATTTCCAGTGGATGTTCATTTCAAAAGCTCCTCACATGTTTCAGGCACTGGATTTGTATCATGCGCTTTTTAAAGTGGTGCACGTCTGCGATGCACAAACTTTATTTTCTTGAAAGTATAATGAAAAGAATAAACAGGATTTTAAAGAAATGTAATTGCGTTTTGGCTTAAGATGTTCTTTTGTGTGAAGTCTGCGAACGGCTGATTAACATAACGCCAGGCACGGCGGCGCACAAATTCAGGTGGAGGAGCTAAACATTTTGACCCAATTTTTTTGTTTATAATCAATCTGGAAACATTAGGGGTAAATACAATTCGCTAATCCTACACACAGTCTGCAAAGGCACAACCGCTGATGCGTAACAAGAGGCTTAGCACTCGTCAATAGATTTAACAGCACTAAACATATTGAATTAAACGATAAAGAGTCTGGGAGTCAAGGGTAGCGGGCTCTCTTTTTATGCATTAAGAGTTGTGTGAAGTGTTTCTCGGTGAAATGCTCTCGAAAGACGACTGCACTTTATGGACAAGCAGACACCGCAACGCCTACAGTCTGAGAAAAAGAACAAGCGAGTGTGCACTTCTGACAACTCTGACGCTACATGCTAAGCCTTTTTTTCCTTGTTAGCGGGCCACGGTTATTGTAGTCTGTGGGCGTTATCATTGGTAGTCCACCGGCATTCGCGAGGGATGCAGATTCTGAGGCTACGGCTCTTTTTTAGCCCTTTGAAAAGACAGAATGTTCAGATCAAAGCTGATTGGCTCAGGACGCACTGCGAACAGATGCTAATGCAACACACTTGAAAGAGAATTAGCATTACACAGACTAGCGGCAGCGAGAGAGGTCAGCCGGCAAAAAACACCAGGCCCCTTCTGGATGATCCCCTCTTAGATACCTCCCTGTGGCTCGGGCTCTTGTTACCAAAGATGTCCACTGTGTGTTCCGAGTCAGAAAAGTGAAGTGCAATGTTAAAAAAAGAACAAGTTGTTAGTTGAACACACAAACTGATAGCCAGGTGTGTGCCGTTAAAATGATCCCTGAGGGTTTTGTTTGCTCGGAGAAAGTGTTGTGGTATGTATCTAATGATTTGCATATGCAAAAAAAGTGTTAGAACAGTTTGGAAGACCCACCCCTCACTGACAAAGGTCCAGAATTTGTCCCATTCATGAGTTCATTTGTCCTATTTTGACTGCTATGCCAACATTAGTAGTGAAAATAACCCATCCAAATAGGCTTTAAGAGCAAGCCGAATCCTCTGTTGGCTGCCGCTTCGGTGTGACTTCAGCTAATAAGTTTTGGCCAATGCTAACAAATATTTTCACTTTACAAGCTGAGAAGTCTTACAAGAAGTCATCTTTCGCTACTGCAAAAGAGAAAAAGAGAACACATTTTACAGGTCACTTTTATTCTAAATCTTGGACCTTATTTTTAAAAAGGTGTGAAGCAACAAAAGCGGATAGAAGCTAGAAGAATTATTGTGAAGCTCTACATTTACATATTATTATTATTATTATTAATATTATTATGTTTTAATTATTTTCTTATTCAAATGGCCAAATTCTGACTGAGGAGAGTTGAATGTACTGGCCAGTTTGTTAATTACATTATAAATGACAAGGCTACAGAGTCAGATTTATTTTTTTTCTAATAATATATGATGTAATAAATGTGTCTTTTAAAAATACAAATTATTTCACGTTTCTTAAAGAGCCCCTATTATGGGTTTTTGAAAATGAGCTTGTATGCTGTGTGTCACACAGCTCTAAGTGAAGTGAAATGTCCAGCTAAGGCTTAAATCTGAAAGTGCACAGTGTTTAAAACTATTGATTCATCTATAAAAGAGTCGACTCATAGTTCCTCAAACGAGTCGCCGTGCTAACGAGTCTTTAGCCGTTTCGGCATTACATGAACACGAAACATAAGCCCCGCCCATTTATGCGCGCGCAGATTCGAAATCCCCAACCCTACCCACAAAAAACAGCGGTGCGGAAAAAGTTGCCAGATCGGGCGGTTTTAAATTTGATTGTGCAGGTAAAACCTTTTGGACAGGGTTTGGGCTGAAATAAGTCAGCTACATCTGGCAACACAGTGAAGAGCACTGTGCTTAGCTGGATTGGAAGTGTGCAGAGAACCCAGAGATGAGACTTTGAAGAGTTAGTAGTTTCTGCAGAAATACCACAGCCATGTGCTGTTCCCCCTCCGAGGAGTGCTTACAACGGAGGATTAGGAGCACCAGGACATTTCCCTGGTCTGATATCCAGCAAGTGTGAGTAAGTGCGATTAAAACGGTCGCCTCATTGTTTTCTCTAGCTTGTAAATGATGCATTTAACTGTGTTTTGTAACTTGTAGCCGCTTGTAGTGTCTCTGGTTAACTTGTATTCTCATATCGCGTCTAAAAGCACGTTGTAAACGCGCCGCGTGCCGCTGTGTTTACGGATTAAAATGCGTTTGAGCTCGTGTTCCTCTGCTGTGTGTCGTTGCTATGGCCACCATGAGCTCTGCTACACACGTTCGCGGTTTTGCCGCTGTGTGCACTAATACTGAATGTATGTCGCTGTTTTTACTTCTGGTTAAGAATTAGAGTGATATGCTGGGAAATCGGGGGTTAGTTTTGGGGGTGAGGTGTCTGAAATACGGGCGACTCCCGATAAAAACGAGTGTTAGCAGATTAGCTCACGCACACGCTATGACTCCTTCAATGTTGATAAGCCGTGGTGGGCATTCTCTCACGCTGAGCGCTGTCGACCAATCGCAACAGACTGAGTCATCGGTCCAATCAGCGCAGTTTAGCATGGCGCGAAGGAGGGGTTTTGGAACAAATGAATCGCTGAACGATTCATATAGGAGTCGCTGGGATAATGAGGTAAAAATAAATGCAGATTATAAGACAATGAAAGTGTTTTTTGACCATGCATGCATATCAGCCTGCTGTTGGAGACCCCCAAAACCAAAATATGACCCTTTTAAATGTATAATATGGGCTCTTTAATTATAAATTTTTAGGAAATAATTTTGGTATTTTAAAAAGTGTGGTTATGATGCCCACTATTTTTAATCCTAAAAATAGTGCTTAAAATGTCTGGTCCAGCCGGGACTCAAACCAGCGACCTTGCTGTGAGACAACAGTGCTAACCCAAAAGAGGCTTCTTCTAGTTTGTAAATACTACAACCACTACTAATGTTTTGTCCTTAACTCTTTTTTATTTAAATGGCACTGCATCAGGTGAATATTTACACACATATGCAGGGGCCGACTTTTTTGACTTTTTTGAGCATTTTTGAAAAGCAATCTGCATGTTAAAATGTAGGCTATATGTTTATATATATATAGTTAAAGTAATAGTTAAAGTATTTTTTAAAATATTTTAACATTTAAAGCAATACATTTACAAATAAGAAAACAAGCTCACAAAGTATGTACAGCAGGGGTGTCCAAACCTTCTGGAGGGCCAATGCCCAAAGCTCCAACTTGCCTCAACACACCTGCACAGATGTTTCTAGGGAGCCCAGTATGAGCGTAATTAGCTTGCCCAGATTGATTGAGCCAGTCTGATTGGTGTTGGTATGGAAGGAACGTTCCATTATTCATGGGGGCCCCCGGTATTGAAAAAAAAAACGTTAAAATCTTAACAGTAACAGACAGATTTTGACAGATTTTTAACATATGATAGAAAATGTATAAAACAGCTATATGATTAATACTGTATAGTCTTCTTGGCATTAGTCGAGCCCCTCCACATATACACTATACCTAAAGGCTTGAAAATGTGTTAATAATTTTGAAAAATATTCAAACCTAATTGAAAAATAAACAAAACACAATACTGTAAAGTTTTAAGTCAATTTAAAATAACTTTCTATTTGAGCGCTAAATATCTATATGATATTCCTGTTTCTTGAGCTTTATGTCAGCTTATGATATAGTTCTGAAGCATCATGTGACACCGAAGTCTGAATTAATGATGCTGGAAATTGAGCTTTACATTGTAAAATATACTGACATAGAAAACCGACATATATATATATATATATATATATATATATATATTATTTGACATCACATAAATTCATGGTGAGAATAGAATACTCTTCAACCAACTGCAAAACCTTAACATTAACACAGCAGCTTGCTCTTCCAAAAAAAATATTTCCATGTTGTCTGTCAGCGCAGTGATTACCAGTAAAGCATCAAAACACAACAAGCTGATAAACATTCAGCTCACGCTTCTTCACAGCAACATAGCCTGTTTAAATAAGGTCAGAAGTGAACGGCTTCATTAGTAGACTTTCACATATTAACCTTCTGAACGGCCGACTGATTAGAGCACATATGAACTGAGGTCAAAGGTCAGTAAAAGTTCGGGTAATTAACCGTCCCGGTAAATGTGATCATCGGTGCCATCTTGCATCATCTTCCTGGGTCTAGCAGGCATTAATAAACGATTGTTAAGCAGGAAATAAACATAATTAGCTGATAGAAGAGAAGAGTCTATTAAAATGCCTGACTGACCTCTGACTCATTTGGTGAGTCAGTGATTAAATAAGTGGGTGAGTGAGTTATGAATAATTAAAGAATGGCAGCATTAATCAGCTGTCCATCACAGCCAATGAGTGATGCATTCCAAGCAGACAGTTGTGTTGCTAAAAATAGCAAGATAAATCACCATACAGCAAGTCTTCTACTGATTTTTATTGATCCCCACTGACAGACTGTCAAACTGAGGTCCGGAAACCCTTAAGTCATTGGGGGTTAACAGATGAAATTAAATCTAAGGAAAAAAGGATCTTGTCACCTTTAACTTTGGAAGTAATATATTTTTTTTTGCATTGTACTCCCCATTGCATAGTGAAAATATGCAAAATGCAACACAAATACAAAAAAGTATTTTGAATCTTTATATTTAATAAACATTTCATGATTTTGTAAAAAATAAAAGGCACACTATAAACTATTTTCCATTGCACAGTTACAATAATACCACCACCACCACTACTACTACTACTACTAGACTACTACTACTACTACTACTACTACTACAACACTGTAAAAAGTGATTAGTTACTTAAAGCGAGTAAATCAATTGCCTTAAAAGCAACAAGTTGACTTTACAAAAATAATGAAAGTAAACCCATTGCAACTTGGAACTGTTAGCTTGAATTTGTTATAAATCATGCTAATTGTACTCACTTTTTTAAGCCAACTAATCCCTTTTAAACAGTGTCAGACTATTTTAGCACGTCTGTTTTTAAATTAAGTAAGTAATTATCATAATATTACATATTTGGTGCATCATTAAGTCTTTACAATCTACACTAACCTGTATTGAATTTAGAGGACCCTCACACTTGAGTCTGAAAAAGCAGATTTATTTTAGTTACTGTCAAAAAAAATAAATAAATAAATAAATAAATTAAATAATATAATATAATATAATAAAGGCGTATTGGGAAAAAAGTGATACATTTACTTTTATTTTAAAAAAAGTGAGTACAATTAGCATAATTATAAAATTAAGTGAACTTAACAGTTCCAAGTTACAATGGGTTTACGTACATTATTTTTGTGAAGTCAACTTGTTGCTTTTAAGGCAATTGGTTTACTCACTTTAACTAATCACTTTTTACAGTGTACTAGATAATTACAGAGTTCTACATAATCCCTTCATGTTGCCCCAACACAAATTGATTAAGTTAACTAACAAATTTAAGTACTGTAGATTAAACATAAAACAATTAATTTGTTGCAAAAAAACCCTCAAAAATGTTGTTAATTTAGCTCATTTTACAAGTAGTTTGAACAAGCAGCATAATTGTTTTTGAAGTGTACTACTACTTCTACTACTACTAATAATAATAATAATAATAATAAGTCAATTATCTGTTATACAAAAAAAAGAAATTACATTTAAATATGGTATGAGAAATTCATAAAATAAGCACACACTCTACAATTATTGTGGATATATTAATACATAAACAAATAAAAATGTATTTGGACTTATATACGATTGGACTTGTGAGCTAAATTACTGCTTCCTACTTCCACCCTCCTCCATACTTCTTTCTAGTAAGGCAGTTAAAAAAAAAAGTCTAGTCTGTAGCATAAGTATCACATACAGTATTGCACTCTGGATAAAAGCAGTTGCAAGTGCAGTTGCGCATATACTCCTGTGTATATCTTATAAAGGTGATGACAGCACTGATGTCAGAAATTGTAATCACACATCTATTAAGTTTCCAACCAAAGGAGCACAATTCTAGAACAATTAGTCACCCTCAGCTGCGCTTTTTGGCCTTGAAAACTACTCCTGTAACATTCTACTTAGATATAGTATTTTTATGAACCCTATTTCACAAACTACAATGGTTTGAGTGTTACCTCTTAGGCAGGGGTCATGGAGTGGTGAGGTCTTAACATCTAGCTACTGAGGTGCCTCAGGCTCAGTTCTTGGACCTTTTCTCTTCTCTATACTGTATCTACATGTTATCACTAGGATCTGTCATTCAGAGACATGTCTTCTCCTATCACTGGAATGCTGATGGCACTAAACTCAATCTCTCATTCAAGCCTGGTGATCAGAGGATAGCTGCTCGTATCTCAACATATCTGACAGATGTTTCTAGCTGGATAAAAGACTATCACCTTCAGCTCAACCTTGCCAAGACAGAATTGCTTGTGATTTCAGGAAAACCATTGCTTCATCCTTATTTCTCAATTCAGCAAGGCGATAACGATTGATGATCATACAAACTTCATAGAACATCCTGGTCATGGAGATTTCCAACATTACATATGCAATAATCGGAGGATAAAGCCCTTTCTTTTAGAGCATGTTAGGGGCCGATCACACTGAATGTGATTTTAGCGTCAAAGACCATAGAAAACACAAGACATATCACTCATATCTTATTGAATAGAGAAAAGTGTATGTCAACATGGTGAATAAAGCCCCGCCTACCAGTACAGCAGCCAATCGTCGATCGTATATGGCGAATAAAGCCAGTCTTCTTGTACAGGAGCCAATCATCGATCGCTAGAAACTGACGATACTCCATACGGGCTCGGACCAGATGCGAGTTTCTGCAGATTTTGTGTGGTTTGGATGTTTAGAAATGAAACTAAAGGGACAGTTGTTGTTTATTTGTATTGGTGATAATATGAAATTAATGAATCCTAATATGAAATTAAATCCTAAACTTGACAAGCAGTTTGAGAATTTGATGTTTCCCCATTCAAACAGAATGCCCTTTAGCATTGAGAGGCACATTTTTCAAATGGTTTACTAACGGCAGCAAGCATTTTGCGTGCTGCTTATGCGCCCTGCTGCGCCTCACATTTTTTCCTATTGTTTACTGAGCGCTCGCAGTTGAGTGGAAAAAGCATTATGTCAGTCACCTCTTTTTCATTCTCCAATCAAATGAAAGCACAGGCGGGGTTTCCGTTGAGAAGACAACAGTGTTTGTGTTGTAAAGGAAACTACAGAGACTTTTAAAGATGGAGAAGAGACTAGTAGTCGGTGACTAGTAGTCGGTGATTCAAGTTATCCAGAGCTGTACGACTTTACAAATCTTGAATATCACAATGTTATTAAATATAACAATTATAACAACATCAACAGCAACACTCGCACACAATACGCAGCTGATTCAGTTGTTGTCTAGTGAGCTAAAACAGAACACCGCACTTTTTTTTTCTTGCAGTGTGGTGTGCCTCACGTTTTTGACACATAAAAGCAAGTTCGGTGTGATCGGCCACTTACACAGCTCTTGTTTAGGCTATTGTGCTTTCCAGTCAGTATGAACCCTTTGCATGTGACCTTAAATGCTGTTTAATTAAATTTTTTGATAACTGAAAAAGAGCACACATCACACATTTAACAGATTGCACTATTGGCAAATAGCCGGTCACATCACTGACATTTATTCCTAAATCAACCTCCTGCTACTGACCGATGTGCTATCCCTACTTTGGACTTACTGCACGTCACCTCTTTAGACTTCCATTCTATAAGTAAATGGCACACTATAAGTAGATGCATACAGATCCTTCTGATAACTGAAACGGTCCAAGAACTGAGCCCTGATGCACTTCATTAGCTAGATGTTTAGACATCACCACTCCATGACCCCTAAAAACACCTACCTAGAAGCTACATTCGGTTGGTACTTTAATGAATGTAATATTAATGATCGAGAAAGTATAAAAGATACAAGTTTATGAGACAAATACGATGCTGAAATGGAATGGAATGCTTTGATGCTCCTTTCTCTGCGACCATTAGAAAAAGATGAATAAAAAAATCATTTCTTTTTTAAACAGGACTTCTCAAATGCTGATTAAGCCATTAAGCGGCGTACGCCTAAAGTATTATTTTATTTGTCTGCTATTATTGCTTCTGGGCCTCGTGCTGCCTTTGAAGAGTGTTTATGTAAGAGAAAAAAAGAGAAAAGAATGAAAGAAAGGGAAAATGTGCGGAGAAAAATATGCCTGTTTCTTCCTTTGAGGGTATAAATAAGCTTTGATTCACATAAAGGCTTTATCACATTTTCTTCCATTTACCAGAGCTTTGAAAACATAAATTACATCAAACTGTTGCATACTAACAAGTTCCACGCTTCCATCCATACAAAACAGAATGCGTCTAAATAAATGTTTCATGTTTTAGTGGTTTTTCTATTGACATAAAAACACTTCTTTTTTATGAAGTCTCAAATATGTACCACTAAATATGAAAAAGAGCGCAGCTAGATTTATCTTTTAAATTATTTCAACTTCTAGTAACTTCTAGTTTGAATTTAAGATAGCGGGACTAATATTGCCCAGAAGAATATGATGTATAAAACTTCAAAGTCAATGGCAAACAAACCCAGCTTGATAAATTCAGCTCAAAAAAAACACAATATGAAGGATAATCGCGTGCGTTTTAAAGTTAGAGTTACTCTCTCAGCACAACTCTGCTGTCATATTCAATGTTAAAATCACGGCAACAATGATGCAAACGCATCACAATATTAAACTGTCTAAATCAGCTCTTTCTAGAATAATAATATCTATGATAGTTTGGAGGGGTATTTTTATATTGCTGTATTTTTGGCAAGTCTTATCTAAACACCTGCTACACAGCAAGACCATGCCCTTCGGGTGAAAGCATTGCAAGGTCTTGCATCACATGTGAAATCTGGGTGGCTTTGAAGTTGAGGGTGCCACTCCTTTCCTCGCCCAGCCTGAGCTTCTCCAAGAATCAGGCTGAAAAGCGGTCAGATACCATTAAAAAAAGGCCGCTTTAAGTAGAACATCTAAGAGCTCTTGTAAAACGCTGTTTTGAGATGTAGCAGATTCTCCAATCTTTTTTTTAAGCGATTTGTAATGCTGGAACGTCAACTTATGGCATGGAGAAATGCATTATGATTTGCTTGTAAGCCTTTTATGAAGCATCATGCTGTTTTTTTTTTTTTTTGGACACATTTGATCAAAAGGAAGCTTTAAAGAGTAGCTCAAACGATAGCTCATATGAAAAGGAAAATTAATTCACTTATCTTCATGTGAGATCTATATTTCTCTTCTGCCTTTGAAGGCTAAAGCTGTTTAACAATGTCGACACTCCTTATTTCTCTATAATAGGAACGATAACAATAAGCTGTCGAGCTCTGAAAAAAATGAAACATAAATATAGTCCAGCTCATTTACTATATTCTGAGAGTGAGAAAGACATTTCGTTCTCCAATCTCAGATCTCATTCACATTCATAGTTGTTTAAATTTAGAACATCAAGTCGTGTCAAGGCAAGTTTGGTGTGATTCAGTAATCAGAAGGCTCATTATGCGTTGTCTTCTCTAGATCACAAGCTTGGATTGGCTATGTTCACTAATGATGATGACCTTTAAAGAAATCTGTTTTGTTAACATTAAAAGCTAAAAGTGGAAGTAGAACTGATATTAAACGATTAGTTTTTAAATAGCATAAATACTTTATGTGCTGACATACTCTTAAAAATAAAGGTTACAAATGAAAAAGAGCCATCGATAACAGACATTTCTAATTGAATGAACAATAACAGTTCCATAATCCATTCCAAAAAATTAAAATAAATAAATAATAATAATAACAGCAAACTACTCACTGCTCTTGACTGAATCACTTAGCAGTAGTAAGCACAAAATAAGTGCATCTGCTTAAAAGAATGAAGAATGCTCCATGCAGATCAGGAGTGTGGATTGGAAACTTGTTTAAGATCCTTTTTTTATTGTTCACTTTAGAAAAAAAAAAGTTTTTTTTCCTCTCTAAAAAGACATTTAAAAAAACTGTACTTTTAAAAATTGTAATCATTAATGCTTTTAAATCAATAACAAACTTGTTTAGGTATAGTTAACTCAAAAACCCTCATAGCAAACACACCTCATAGAGACATGTATTTAACGTGATATTTGAGTTTACATTTAAAAGTATTACAGCGGTCCCTCATTAATCGCGAGAGTTACGTTCTAAAAGTATCCTGCAATAGGTGAAATCCACAAAGCAGTCAGCTATATTTTATACAATTATTATAGATTTTTTAAGGCTGTAAAACCCCTCGTTACACACTTTATACACTCTTCTTAGACAGGCATTAACATTCATACACTTTTCTCTCTTGTTTAAACACTCTCAATGTTCAAACTTTCACAGAAAAAAAGTCCAGTATTATAGAATGAAACCAAAGATCAAAACCTGTTGTCAGGTGTAAACATTCATCGCGGTCAGCAAAAGGTTCATAAAGTCGACTACAATTTTTTAATTTACAGTAGCCAAAAAAACTTTTAACTGAATTAAAAAAATAAATAAATAATTAAATGACTAAAATATGACAATGTTAATCAAAAGTCTGCCTAATACCAGATCAAAATACGGAGTCAGAATGAACACTGCTGTAGAGTTTCGTCAGCCTACTTCGAGGAAACTTTTCTCATTGTCTCCATCCCCTTCTCTGGGTCTATCTCCGGGCTTGTGCACTTGCGTTTGGCAGGGTGCGTTATCATGTGCAAATTCTGCCAGTCTCTGAAGAAGCGCGCTAATGCAGCGAACTGGCACACAGGCATGCAGAACAGAGACGCATGCCCTTTCTCTCCCTCCGTTCCTTTTCCATCTTCCCCTCTTCCATTCCTCACTACTCCATTAATCCAATCCTTCCCCGCGCTCTTTAGCATTAACATTTTTCTCCCCCATGTTTTTTCAAGCCGTGCTGTTTAAACAATTCACTCCGCTGACATTTGGATTAACTCAAACAAGAATTTATCGCCTTGCTCTCTCTGGAACTGAATCAGATGCATACTCACTGCTAAATACAGACTATAAACACACACATACACACACCTCTACTTACTGTCTGAAGCACACACACACACACATACAGTGACAGACTCTCTGATGGAGATCGGGGTGTGTTGTCCTTGAATCTGAACTCTGGGTGAGTTAAACTGAAATGGGTCTTAAAAGTAGCTGTGTAGGCAAAAAAAAAAAAAAAAAAAAAAAAAACAGAAGGAGAAAGAGAGAGTTTACAGTTACCGTAAGGAGTTACAGTTTATTCTGATCTACTATTTTTTTATTGATTTGTATGAATAATATAATATGTTGAATAATATGACATATTGAATAATATTATGATATATTGCATACTATCATATATTATTTATATTTTATTAAATTATTATATATAAATATCATATATTTTTTACTACTTTTATTTATTGTTTTTTTTTTAAAGCATTAACATTTTAAATATTTCGGGACAGTAAACATGTCAGGCTAATGATTCAAGTGAATCATTGACTTCTGCGATCTTCATTTGTTTCAAAAATACAGATATCTTTATAATTAAAAAAAAGGAAATAAAAAAAATCTTACACATACCTTCGGAACAGTATAGCAGAAAAGTTTGGTGGTATGAAAACCTTGACTTTTACATACTGCGGTATACCTTAAAAACGGTTATAATCCCATGCCTAGATATATTATTTCTATTTTTGTTTATTATTATTATTATATGTATATATCTTTATTTTTTTACTACTACTACTACTACTACTATTACTTACTGCGTTTACTGTGTTTTTTTATTATTATATATGTCAGGGTTCTGCCAATCCTGTCTTGCTAATCCTTGTCTTGTGGCAGAGTCCAGACACTAGCTCTGTCTAGTCCTGTGTCTTGTCCTTGTGTCTATGTATGCGTGTGGATTGTGGGCGCGCTTGGGCCGTGCGCACTTCCGTTTGAAACGGGCGCGTGGGGTCTGGGCGTGTTCGCGATCGCGCGCTCGTCCTGGTGTTTGTTTTGTTCTGTCGGCATCGCGCTACTACGTTCACAGCGCCTCCGTTTAGTTTGCGATGGCGCTGGGATGAAGCATGCGCGTTGCATATGTGTGAGCGCACGGTAAGATGTTTTCATTTTATCATGTGCTTGTGTCTCTCGTTCAGTCCTCTGTTGTTGTGTTTAGCACGTGGTGTGTGTGTTTACACACACACACACCGCATGCTCGTCATGTGTTCTAGTCTTGTGTGAGTGTGTGGCTTGTGTCATGCGCTCTCCCGTCTATTGTCTAGCCCCACCCTCCTTGTTAACCCATTATTAGTCTATTACGTTCACCTGTTTGTTTGTTAATCATGTCTGCTTTAAATTCTCCTCATGTCTGCTGTCCTGTGCCAGTTCGTTGTCGTCCATCATCAATGATTGTCGTTTCAAGTCCTGTTTCCAATCCTGTTTCTAGTCCTGATCCTTGCCAGCCAGTCAAGTTTGTTTGTTTATTTGTTTTATTCATGTTTTCCCCCTCGGGGTAGTTTGTTTTGCTGTTTTGTTTTATTTTTTATTAATAAAGACCCATTTTTGTTGCAATTGAGTCCTCGCTCTCCTTTTCCTAACCCCAACCTTGACAATATATGTATGTTCTTTTATTTTTATGTAAACTTTATAAATGCTTTGCCAATAAATTTGTTACATTTGTCATGCCAATAAAGCAATTATTAAAATTGAAATTGAAAATTGAGAGAGAGAGAGTGAGAGAGCAACACATAAGTCAATAAATACACATTTAAAAACCAAGATGAAATAAGATTTGTTGTCTAAAACAAGGTATCATTAGAATCTGAATTGTGTCTATAGTTTCTATAACCTAAGAGCCACTTATTTGAAAATACTTTTATATAAATATTTTTTATTTATTTATTTATTTCATTTTTCATTACCTGTACAGTTAAGACAATCAACAATCCTCATATTGCACATAAACCATTGAGATATATGGCTTTATACACCAAACAATTTATTTTGTGTTTGCACACTCAGGGAGAACGAAGCTCATGCTGATTCTGATTATTGTACTCTGTCAAGTGTAAAGCACACTTTCTCTGTGTGAACATACTCATGATTATTTTAGGATCACTTTTTATCAGTGGATAAAAGGTATCTTCATATAAAGTGTATTAAATAATGCCTCATTAAAAGTGTCTTTGATAACAATATGTAACAATGACAAATTTAATTTGTACCACTCTAGTTGAAGTCAATAAAAAATATTAAAGTCACTGTTGTAATATTCACTATGGCAAGTGTCAAGATTTCCTTCCTATTCTACATTTGTCCAGATACAGCTTTTTTCATGCAGTGACACAAGAATAACAGCATAATGGCAATCATGTTTGTTATATATTTATGATATGTAGATATAAGGCCAGACACACCAAGCGGATGGTTGCCTGTTGTGGGCTTCATTGAGCCTTTGGCCAGTGTCACTCTGGCTAGTTGTTTTGGTGAGCTTGTTGGCCTGATTCAGCATGTATAATTGGCATCTGGCTACTCTGACTGGTTATTCAGCAACAAATCCAAGCGTGAGATCAAAAACTGAAGTGACACAGTAAACAGACTGTTAAGAGCTCTTGGTAATGTCAAGTTATCATGAAAAAGACAGGTTGTGATGTATTTGTTTATGTCAAGTTGTCATAAAGACAACTCATCTTTGCATTTTTATTAAATAACTGATTGAATGAAACTTAATGAGTTGTCAAAAGCAGACATTCAATTTCCTTCATATTCATGACTAGGCAGTGATTTCAAGGTATCCAAAAATGCTTTTTCAAGATGTAAAACAATATTCTGTATTATTGAAACTAATGAAGACACTACTACAGAATTCAATCATTTATTTAAATGATTTAGCCTTACTTGTTAATATTTTAAAAGTTTATAAAAATAAAATATATTGTGTTCAATGGGGTGGGGGGTGGGGGTTACCCAAACATTTCAAAAGAACCCATGCTCCTGATATTTTTATTCAAGTTAATCACACGTCATAATCTTATTCTGGCCCACACCGATTTATAACAAACGTCATGCAGTGGCACCCCCAGATGAGGCCACTACAAATCTTGAGGTGGCACACAAAAAAATAAAGAATTCAGTGTGATGGTATATGGTAAATGACATAGTCGTTTTGATTAATTTCATTAATTACTCTTAAAACATTGCAATTTATTCCCTGCAACAATTTAGCAAGTACACATGTAAACCAAATAAAAATCAATATTTAGTTTAAAACACTTTTCCACATACTTTTATTGTACAGCAAACACATGCTTGCATAGGGAACTATAGCAAAATTGCCATTGTATAACAGTATCCATATAAAGTTTAGTAATCAGCAAAACTGTATGTTCTGTAGAAAAGCGAAAGCATTAAACAATGCAAACCAAAACAATCTAATTCCAAGCCCTGTTAAGTAACATTAACACTTTTAGTATTTAATGAGAAAAGGTTAACATACAACATAGAATAGTTACTTGAGTCAAGACTTAAGTGAATAAATGTATGACATACATGCCCGCTGTTGTTTCTCAAAAAAAAATTGCCATTGCTGTCTGTTGAAGGTGTGCGTGTGTTGTCAACGACAATCAGGGAGGGGGAGGGGCAGTGATAGTGGCTCCAATCAATACCTCCCCACTAATTTAGTGGCTGCATTTAATTTATTTGTTAATTAATTAATTAATTTAAATATTGTGGATTTATGCATTGAAATTAATAATATCAAGAGCAAAATCAAATATACCTTTTACACAAGGGGTAGCCTCTTCGGGGCGCCCCTGTTGTCAGGTCATGATTATAAAGGTTTCTTGACATACTAATAAACCCCCTCTTCAAGTGGTGTTACCCAGACTTAAAGAGGTAAATAAGATTGCCATTTACAGACAGAAGCTCTATTACTGTCGACATACAGTGAGTTAAAAAATCTGCGATATGAACTGGAACACTGCAGAACCAGTGGCATCTGCTAAGATCCTGATATTCAAATGTGATTTGACGAGAAGAGAAGCTGTCAGTGAACTGTCACCGCCACATATGAAGTCATCCGTGCGCAAGCGACTGTTTTTCACAACATAATCTGAAAGAAAGTAAGGAGGTTTGTGTTGGATTCTGTGCCGAGATTGCACTCAGCATGGAGTTAGTATCAGATAGCCAAGAGACTAATGAATGTACTTACGGCAGCACTGAGCTGTCAATCATCTGCTGTGTGATTGACAGGTGAAGAGTTGTTACAGCGATGTTAACACACCATAGAGGAGCACTGTCAGACTGACACAGCGAAGAGAGAGAGAGAGAGACGTGGGTCACTATTCTTCCAGTGTGTCAGGGCACGAGTTAAGCTCAGCAGAAGGTTTATAACTGACAATGCTCTAGAAATAAAATGTAAAAAAGTAAAAGTCTGAACCCAGATCCCCAATTCTTCCCAAATCATGGCTATTGTGCATAAGGAAGCAATGCTGTTGTATATTAAATATAAATTAATAATAGTAAAATACAATTTGGGGCGCCACGGTGGCCTAGTGGATAGCACGATCGCCTCACAGCAAGAAGGTCGCTGGTTCGAGCCTCGGCTGGGTCAGTTGGCATTTCTGTGTGGAGTTTGCATGTTCTCCCCGTGGTTGCATGGGTTTCCTCCGGGTGCTCCGGTTTCCCCCACAGTCCAAAGACATGCGGTACAGGTGAATTGGGTGAGCTAAATTGTCCATACTGTGTGTTTGTGAGTGTGTATGGATGATTCCCAGAGATGGGTTGCAGCTGGAAGGGCATCCGCTGCGTAAAAACAAATGCTGGATAAGTTGGCGGTTCATTCCGCTGTGGCGACCCTGGATTAATAAAGGGACTAAGCCGAAAAGAAAATGAATGAAATGAATGAATACAATTTAAAAAATGGCAAGGATCTATCTGTAGTTAAATGAATACAGCTATACTAAAATGTTGAAACACATCTAATCATATGATGATAAAATATATCTATAATTATAATAAAGTTAAATAATCCAAACATTTTATTTTTTTTAGATTTAATTAAAATTTTCATAATTTTCTTATTTTTTATAATAATATTATGAAAAAACTACACAAATCGGGATCACATAGAAAAGGAATGGTGTGTATGTGTGTGTGTGTATATATATATAAATATGTGTATATATACACACACTACTGCTAAGGCAACTAGTGCTGCTACTACTACTACTGCCACTACGACAACTACCAAAACAACTACTTTATCACAACAACGACTACAATGACCACAACCACAACAATGACTACAACCACCACCACTCACAACAATAGCCCCTTTCGTACAGTGATACCGGATAATCCAGAAAATTACTAGAATGACTACTGGAAAATTTCAAAAAGCGCTGTTTTGACCTCACACAGGCAAGGACATTCCGGAATTTTTACAGAAAAGACCATTCACACATCCACTCCAAAATACCAGTAAATTCTGACATTGTTAACCAGAAATGACCTTTAAACAGATGGCTTATATTTTTAAACACAGAAAAGGTTGGGTTGATGGTTTAACTTTCATTTAAGTCTTTAGCGTTCATGCAGCTGCTTTGTCCCAGAGACATCCAAAGGCAGAAGCGTGAATCGCAGCTAAATGTTCACACATTTGACTACGTTACAAATTCTGTGGATGGATAAGTATTGCAAACAACTTCGATGAAAACATGAGAAACACTTTCACATGTTGAGATGTACAGTACATAATGTGTGTGTGCTGGCGCTCATCGGCTGCTTCACATGCACACACGTCACACAACTGAAGCGGAGCTTGAAGGTAAACAAACAGCGTTTTATTGATAATTTTTTACACAGTTGGCATTAAGAGGGAACAAACGGTACTAGAAACGTTATCTAACATTCATCCATTCATTTTCTTGTCGGCTTAGTCCCTTTATTAATCCGGGGTCGCCACAGCGGAATGATCCGCCAACTCATCCAGCATTCGTTTTTTACGCAGCGGATGCCCTTCCAGCCACAACCCATCTCTGGGAAACATCCATACATTCCCATACACACACATACACTACGGACCATTTTAGCTTACCCAATTCACCTGTACCGCATATCTTTGGACTTGTGGGGAAAACCGGAGCACCCGGAGGAAACCCACGCAACCACAGGGAGAACATGCAAACTCCACACAGAAATGCCAACTGACCCAGCCAAGGCTCTCGGGCTATCTGACTAACATCTAGCAGCTAAATGTGTCTGGAAAAATATTCAAAGACTTTTATTCTCATAAACACCATGGATGTGAATGCATCTGAATGTTCTGATTGGCTGGAGTAGACATCTCATGTCACCGCGTTCTAATCGTGTACACGCTCTTTCCGGCAATTTTCCTTCTGTGTTCACACAGAGAAGCATTCCAGCAGATTATCGGTAGAACTTAAAATATGTATAAAACATAGAAACAAAACACAGCCTAAAGTTAAATCTTAATGAACTATATTTTTAATATTATATTATATTGTATACAGTATAGTTTGATGAGTCACTATTCTTACAGTCACACTAGTCTTTCTAGAGAAGAAAAAAAAATTTACAAAAAAAAGTCACACTCAAATGATGTCCACCATGCATGAGGAAACAGTGCTGATGAAATGAAAAATGAGAATTAAAGTTTTACATTTAATGCATCCACAAAGCTAATACAGTGCTGTGGCCATAGGCAGAAATGTGAGAGAGCCCTGTGCTGGTTTTAATTAATACTTCATTAGCGTAACGTTAATGAGTTTACATGCACCATCACATTAACAACTTTAATGTGAAGTCAATTAACCTGAATTATCAACAGCTTAAAGATCCAGAATGAACAACTGAACTAATATTTTGTGTGCAACTTCATGAAGCAATGTAGGAAAGCTTATAAATCAATAGCAAAATATAAGCAGAAACGACAGGAATTAAATTAGTACACCTGTAATTAACAAAAATAGTGTTAAAAATATAATATAATATAATATAATATAATATAATATAATATAATATAATATAATATAATATAATATAATATAATATAATATAATATAGAAATTCTGAATTTAAGTTCAATAATTATATTTAAAAAATTACAATAAAAATATATAAAGTTGAATTAAAGTTAAAACTAACAAAAACGATCATACACATAAATGAACAGGATAGGATAGAATATGTTTAAATGCACTTAATACAAATATATATTTTTCAAAATGTAAAAAGGATAAATATGAAGGTTGATTAAGAGTACTTTTTGTACTTTCGTATGTGTTTTCATATAAAACTGATATAATATATAAGTATGACTAATAGGAATTAAATCAGTAAAATTATATTTAAAAAAACTGTTATACGAGAAAGAATCACGTCACCAGCCTATCCAGTGTTTCCTCCAGAGTTTCATGTAATTTAGGGTGTTTCATCTTTAATTTCTCGACTTTACAGGCAGTTCGGCAGTTTTACTTTCATTCGCCAACATATTGCCTCGTGATAAACTGAGGTATTTGATGTGAGTATTAAGTATAAGGACTGGTGGAAGAGTGTTTTTTCAATTGAGTTTGATACCGCATACCAAATGGAAAGAAAAAACCTCCGCATTTCATGATGCAGGTGTCTGTAGTCCTTTAAGGTAGGCCTAATCAAAAATGTCTGTTTACATGGTAGACTCTTAATCAGAGTACTGTCTTAATCATTTTAAAATCGGAGTATTGGTGTCCATGTAAACGTACTCAGTGAAAGTGCCTGATCGTGTTGCAAGCTGTCAAAGACAGTGCATTCCTCTGACTTTAATTTGACTCTATGTTCCCAAATGTTTCATTAAATTTGACATGTTTCCTCCCTCATACGCAGCGTGCTTCACGTTGCTGTGTCAGAATCCTTGCTTGTAAAATGCAGCCACACTTTAAAATGCTTAGTTTAAACACATTTGATGAACGCGATCATGTGTGTTGATGAATCTGTTTACATTTGTGCATTCCCTAACAACACCTAACAAAAGCCATCAGTGTCTGTACCCATTAAACTTGTTTGGAATTAAATGTTTAGAGATGGTGTGACAAGAGTCCTTGTAAGAATTCTATAGTCTTTGGTGTGACAACACGTACCTATGTGTGCCTTTGATGTACCTCTTGATGCTTCTTACTTTCTTAACGCAGCACCAGTGGCAACAACATTAGGCACCGAAATTCATAAGGTGATTCAGTATGGTGCATACAGGTTTTGGTACCCAACCCTACTTGTGAGAGACTGTTCTCACTCCCAAGTCACATCATTCAAAAGAAAAGGGCTGTCTCAGCAACTGGCTGAATGTAAAGAAGGACTAAGCAAAAGTGTTTCTACTTTACAGTATGTTCTCAACTCTCAGCAATACAACTGTACAATGAGTACAGTTGTTTGTATTTATTACTTTATTAGAATTTTCCAATTTTCATGTTTGTATTGTGGAATTGTTTTTGCAGTCCACTTATAATGCAACATGGAAATCATTTTTGCTTTTTATTGTTATTGATTGTTTTGAAATTCAAATGTCACTTACATGCCTGTGTTTTTATTTATGTAATAAAAATGGCTTTCAAGCCAACAGTTTGAGGATCTTGATGGTTTATTGCAGGTATGTTGTTCACACAAAAAAAACTGTGCTACAAGTTAAACAAAAATTCGAACAAACAATCGTATTTTGAATTTAAATAGTTTCTTTGTCTTAAGTTTAAAATTAATTTACATTTTACAATTGAATAGCTAAAAGTACAACTTTCAGTCTTTAAATAGCGATTAATCACGATTAATTGCAAAAATGTTTGATAAATTCGTTTTCTTTCAATAATTAATCGATTGACAGCACTAAATATAATATAATATAATATAATATAATATAATATAATATAATATAATATAATATAATATAATATAATATAATATAATATAATAT
>CAIGQQ010038154.1:13591041-13601168 GCA_903798035.1 Danio albolineatus
ATAATATAATATAATATAATATAATATAATATAATATAATATAATATGCACAGTGGCGCAGTAGGTAGTGCCTCACAGCAAGAAGGTCGCTGGTTCGAGGCTCGGCTGGGTCAGTTGGCATTTCTGTGTGGAGTTTGCATGTTTTCCCTGTGTTCGCGTGGGTTTCCTCCGGGTGCTCCGGTTTCCCCCACAGTCCAAAGATATGCGGTACAGGTGAATTGGGTGAGCTAAAATTGTCCCTAGTGAATGTGTGTGAATAAGTGTGTATGGATGTTTCCCAGAGATGGGTTGTGTTTGGAAGGGCATCCGCTGCGTAAAACAAATACTGGATAAGTTGTCGGTTCATTCCGCTGTGGCGACCCCGGATTAATATAATATAATATAATATGATATATGATATAATATAATATAATATAATATAATATAATATAATATAATATAATATAATATAATATAGGGCGCCACGGTGACGTAGTGAGTAGCACATTCGCCTCACAGCAAGAAGGTCGCTGGTTCGAGCCCCGGCTAGGTCAGTTGGCATTTCTGTGTGGAGTTTACATGTTCTCCCCGTGGTTGCATGGGTTTCCTTCGGGTGCTCCGGTTTTCCCCACAAGTCCAAAGACATGTGGTATAGGTGAATTGGGTAGGCTAAATTGTCCGTAGTGTATGAGTGTGAATGTGTGTGTATGGATGTTTCCTAGAGATGGGTTGCGGCTGGAAGGGCATCCGCTGCATAAAAAATATGCTGGATAAGTTGGCGGTTGATTTCGCTTTGGCGACCCCGAATTAATAAAGGGACTAAGCCGACAATAATATAATATAATATAATATAATATAATATAATATAATATAATATAATAAATATAATATAATATAATATAATATAATATAATAATATAAAAATTGTCTACGGTTTCAACTCGCCATATTTGCCATACAGTGATGGTCTTTTAAACCTGTCACTCCAATGCCATTTACATTCGTCAGCATAACTGCTATCTGAAGCAATTATCAAAAGAAAATAAATGAGGGAACAGCACTACGAATCCACCATGCGTATCATAGGTGGGGTGGGGGACTCAAGAGTTGATAGCAGTACCATGAGATCTGCTAAATCCATCTGTTCCTCTCATTTCGCAGGGGAAGTGCCTGAAACATTACAGCACATAAACACTCGCATGCACTGTATGTGGAGAGCAGATGTACAACTGGCTGATTGGAACAACACCAGGACCATCAGCATAGTTGTTTGTTCTTTCACATGTGCAAGAACTCTCTAGAAATGCTCTTTAGCAGGATTACTGACAAGAGCTTACACAAAATAATTGTCCATAAACAGTCATTTTATCTTCAGACAGTACTGCGAGTGGATGACTGGAGAACAAAAATAATACAAATTTCAGACAACTGACAGTTATTTTGTTCTTTTGGATTTTTTGACTGGCACAAACTAAAGCCTAAAATGTTCTGCCACATCTACTTATGGGATGTAAGCTATCTATGCATCTAATTGGAAATGAAAGTGCTTTTTTTTTTTATTCTTGAGACCATGTAAATAAACTATAATATCTACATGTCCCACCAGTGATGATATAGCCATATCGCACTGCTATTGCCTTTATACAACAGTTTGATGGCATCATCATGCATATAAAACAGAAAATCAAACACAGAGAGTCTAAAAATCCTTTTGTATGAGGAACTACTTTCTTCCACCATTCACAATAATTAACCCCGAAAAAGCCAAAGCAAAGCACATGCAGCATTCCTTCTTTCTTTCTTTTTTCTGAACTAGTCTGCAGTAACAAAAACAGGACACTCATAAGAAACAAACAGATGGCCAGCCGAAAAGCAACTCAGGGTTATGCAAAAAGTGTTGCATTCCTAATATGTCCCATCTCACACTAAATACACTACAATTACTATGGTATAAATACAGTACTACAACATCCAAAAGAGAGAGATCGACTAAGAATGTCACTTACCAGTTTAATAATGATTTGATCAGCTGTAGTTTGAAAATACGCTGAGTTTTTCTCCTCTAAAGGCTTACTATGCGGTCGCTGTCACCATCTTGTGGATGGTCAAAAGTCTTTTCTCTGCTCAATGACAGGCTGATGGATTCAGATGTGCCAAGATTATAAATATTTAAAATAGGCACTGTCCCTACGGTGGCCGAGAAATGTTAACGCGCTGCAATTTAAGAAAGCTCATGCAATAACAGAAAACACCAGCAAATTAAGATACGATTTTCATCAATTTGACAGCACACCTGTTGCAAATTTTCACAACACAAACAACGGAAGAAACGCGCAGCATATTGGTCAAAACACAAACAACAAAAGAAATGCGCAGCAAATAACTCAAAACACAACGGAAGAAAACGCGCAGCAAGTTATTGAAAACACAAAGAAAGAAAACGCGCAGCAAGTTATTGAAAACACAACGAAAGAAAACGTGCAGCAAGTTATTAAAAACACAACGAAAGAAAACGCACAGCAAGCTGGTGAAAACACAACAGAAATGTTTCAAGAGGACCCAAAAACATGACGGACCCAGCTGATACGGACCCGCCGTGACTTGTTCAGTGAAGTGACTGGTGGTCTTTGAAAGGTGTAATATCCTGATTACACGATTCCGTTGTCTTTTGTAAATTATCAGTCTAATTAATGATCAACTGAAATGTTGCGTTATTAAATCAATTAACAACATCTGTATCTTAGCAGCTGGGTCCGTCATGTTTTTGGGTCCTCTTGAAACATTTACGTTGTGTATTCACCAGCTTGCTGCACGTTTTCTTTCGTTGTGTTTTCAATAACTTGCTGCGCGTTTTCTTCCGTTGTGTTTTGAATAACTTGCTGCGCATTTCTTTTGTTATTTGTGTTTTGGCCAATATGCTGCGCGTTTCTTCCGTTGTTTGTGTTGTGAAAATTTGTAACAGGTGTGCTGTCAAATTGATAAAAAATCGTATCTTAATTTGCAGGTGTTTTCTGTTATTGCATGTGCTTTCTTAAATTGCAGCGCGTTAACCTTTCTCGGCCACCGTACTGTCCTTATAAATGAACTGCATAGTTGCAATCTAAACAACTACATTCACGCCTAAAAAAAGCCTCAAATTAACATTATGTTGTCCAACAGCTGCAATATTTGTCAAACTGTGGTAAGTTTATTGATCTGCTGTAACTATGTTGGCGTAGAAATATATATTTTACATTTCTTTAAAACCTGTTTTAAACCATTTTAATTTGTTTTTTATCATTTTATTGTTTTTGTTTTCTTATACTTGTTTCATTTATTTCTGTGTATGTAAAGCACTTTGAATTACCATTGTGTTTGAAATGTACTATATGTAAACTTGCCTTGCCTATATAGATTTCTATATCTACAAGTTCTATTTCTATATCTAAAATTATCTGTATTTTTACTTCTTATCATATTCTATAATTTAGATTCTTATTGATGTTATTTATTTTTCTTTAAGGTCATGGGCAATTATTTAAGCATTTCATTGTATATCTTCCTGTGTACGACTGTATGAAACAAATAAAATTCGAATTTGTTTATCCACCCATCCATCAAATCAATCAATCCATCAAATTGTAAATTACAGTGTATTTTACAGAACAACATTTCTATTATTTAATTAATGTTTAAGTCTGTGTAATTAGATAATCAGACATAAGCATTTCATATTTTCAGGCATTGCTAGAATTATAAAAAAGGGTTACCCTCCAACTGGCAAGGAAAACAGCTTCGCATGCTCACAAAAGCTAATTTTAACTCACATTTGGCTTATGACGAGTGTTCATTTTTTAAGGCTCCGTCTACAACATTTGTTAATTTGGACAGCCGGCAATAATTATTGGCAAATCCCAATCATCTCAAAATGTTACACTGCAATGGCAAATGAATGAAAGCCAGAATGATGTAAAGAAAATAAAAAATAAATAAATAATAATCCTCTTCATAAAAAAATAAAATAAAATTCTGGCATTACAACAACTGAAAGTTCATTTAAGTCACAACTCGTCTTCGGGCTGTTTAACTCTCAAACTGAGAGCTTAATTGGCCAAATTTCAAGATGAGAAGGTCATATCCTCCCCTTTATCGCTCAAGCCTTCAGCATCTACCAGAACTGGAAGCTTTTTTTCTCAGGATTCATTCCAGCATGAGCACAAACACGGTCACGCATATGTTAAACAGCCAAGTGTCGTATTTTAAACGGCTCTTGTATTATGCATGAGGACCTGTTCTAATGTAAATGTGTGAAATGCGAGCGATCCTCATGCAAACTACATGTGAAACTGCATGAACTTGCGGCAGCCTGTTCCATGCAATTATGTGTGGAAGTTGTGTATGCGCGGGTCTGTAGGGAGAAGGTTTGATAGACTCATAATTAAGACTGTATCCGAGCGAATGAGAAGTGTGTTTAAAGAGTGTCTCGCTTTTGTGTGTGTAATGACACCCATGGGACACATTAGGAAACTTCACATCAGGGAGTTCAAACACACTTTTTTCTTTCTTTCTTTTCCGCAAACACACACACAGAGAGTTTTCAGTGTCTCTAACCTTGACACTTTTTTCATAACACAGGAGGACACGGACACTGTATGTGGAAATAATAAAACGGCCACTACAACAGCATGCTGTCAACTACATGCATCTTGACAAACAGAGTTGCTATGGTAACACGGCTGGATACATTTTTCATGCGTTTACCGCTTTTTTATTTTTATTGCATTTCCTATTAGATCTAATTTAAGATGTCCCTCTTTTATTCGCTTTCTCTCAGGGTGCTTTTCAAACGCAATAGTCCCATTACTGGCTCATTTTCGGAGCCCGACGTGATTCTTCTGATGTCCATATTCAGTTTTCCAGAAGAAAATCATAGGCTACTGAATCATTCTGACAGAGACAGAGTCTTTGATTCCCGCTGTGCGAAGGGTCTCAAGTGATGAATGGCTTCAGATCAGAGCTAATTAATCCCCATCTCAAATGCACTTTGAGTATTCTCTGTCTCTGTTTGAATTAGCTTTATAAATGTTGCTATAATCTTAATTTCCATCATTTACTTCACTTGCGTGCCTTGTGCAACCCTGTTTCTTACCGTTCTTAGCGCTAAAGAACAAGGGGGGGGAAACACGCACACAAAAGGATTAGGAGTGTTACATGTCTCATTGGAAATTAATTTAAAATTATTTCTATTACTGATGCTCAAAGGAAACGTCAGTTCTTCATCTCTTTCAATAGCAAAAGATTTCAGAGAACAAAGCGGCCAGTGCTTAAATTAACATCTCAAGGTTGAAATGAAAAAGTAAACAGATGACTGTGAATCTGTACACTGTGCATGCTTAATCTATGTGTAAAATCTGTATAATTGCTGTGTATTTATTTAATCTGTATATATATATTTGCTGTGATGGTAAGTGTGAGCTCTTTAGTCACCGCAATATTTCTGAAACATTAACATTTTACATTTATTGTTTAACAAGAAATCTGTTAAGCAATATTTTTTATTCAGATGTTTAATTACAGTTATTTACTTACCTAAAATGAAATACAAAAAAAAAAAACTATTACCTAAAAAAGACTCACCTAAATAGAAAGAATGTTTAAATGTTTCAGTATTACGCTTAAATTGCTTGTGAGTTGAATGGAAAGGCTCATACTTGGTTTAGAATTAATAGTTTATTTTTTGCCTAATAAATAACAAGTATATTATGAAAGATTTCAACCTAACAAATCAGCACACCAACAATTTATTGAATAGAAAAATATTAGACACTAAATGGGGGAAATAACTATTAATACAAAGCCTTTTAAAAAAATAAGGCGATTTAATGCAAACAGATGGCTTTGACAAATAAAGCTTTGTCAGCTATTAGAGAAAATAAATGTTACCTCCCAGAATCCAACTGTTGCATACAACTGGATTTTATTTGTGAATCACAAAAACAGAAACAGAAAGTGTTGGACTAGGCTCATGGGCAAGGAGTAGGGCTGCATGAAATTAGAAAAATATGACATTGCGATATTTTGTTTTTTGATATGAATACAAATTTCACCAGATACAGGGATCTAAACCTAACTGGTTTTTGCACTGGTGAACTTTTTGTTAGGTGCATTAGCACAATTTATTTATTTTTTATTTTTTGCACTTCAATCGCTGGTCACACAGGTGTGACCTCAGATTGACACTCTAGAGCCCTGATGGCTTAAAAACTCTTTTTTAAAATAATCAATTTAGACTGATTTGGGATTATCCTGGGTGTGAATTGTGCATAAAATTTAATAAACAATTTAAAAGCATCCATAATTACAATAGAGCAAAGATAAAAAGTGAAATATACAGTGCTTATGCGGTTACAAACTGCACAAATTTGTGTTTGTAAATGCACAGTCATCTTAAAAAACATACTGTATGCAGATGATACTCTCTCATTTTGTGGGTAAACTCCACAAATATCGTTTTCGAAATTCTCAAATATAATCCCAACACAAACTCAACATTACATATCGTGCGATGTGACTATTGCAGGTGCGCACATGGCAATATCAATGCTGAAATGATATATTTTTATGCTGTGTGCATATCATTTTATAAAAATATTTTATTTGCATGTAAACATGTGAGCATAAAAATGCAAGCACTTGTGATGTACTTTAGGCTTTAATAATAAAATTGACTAAACAAATCATGTTACACTTTGCATAATTAAAAAAAAAATGAGTTGAACCCTGATTAACTTACTAAATTAAATTAACATAAAAAGTTTTGTTGTCTTGATATTTTTTTGTCTTTAGACATTTTTACAGTGTGCATAGTTCAAGCACCAGACACAAACAAACCACAAGAAGGTCCAGACATCCAACACTGAACTGCTCAAAACAAATAAAACAAACATAAAAGCTGCATGGATTAGCACAGTGGAGATACCATTTTTTTATTAATTGTTATTTGTTATCATCTTTATGCAAAATGACTTTGACTTCTTTAAACTCAAATCTGAGAGGACAGCTGTGAAAATAAAGACAAAAGCATACCGGAGGAGCTAGAAGTAAACGGAAACAATCGGTTACAAAGATACAGCACAATGACTAAAGGTTTGAACGTCCCAGTGGGAGTCATCCAGACGGTGCTAAGGAAAGGTTACCCCAGAAAACTCCCCATGTGATTAAGAAGGGGACTTGTGTGAAAAGTCACAGAGAGACCAAACCAATAGTATGGGCTGCAGAGTTCTGTAGCTGAGAACAGAGTAAAAGTGCAGCAATCAGACATGGTGTTTTATGGCTGGATGGCACAAAAGAAGCAATTACTCCAAAAGAACCGTGTGAAAGTCTGTATATCAGAGGTTGGCAGCTTTCTGACATGAAATGACATTTCTTTATACATAAAATGGCATTTCTTTTTTTACATTTGACTCCCTTTTTCAACAAAAAAAAAAATGGTGACAATACCTCTGCGCACACCGCAGAATGTGTTGTGTTTCCATTATGCTTTCATCAGCAGTGTCTGAGAATCTTGTTAAAACTGAACAAAGATGGTGGAAAAAATACAGCTTGTCACCACACCATCTTTCGCGGGCCATTGGAGTGATTCAAGAACAAAAAGCTCGAAAATGACCCAATCAAATCCCCTGATTTTAGCCCAAATAAGAATCTCAGGGGCATTTGGAAAATTGCACAGAACTAGCCAAAAGCACACTGCAACAGTGTGCAAAGCTAGTTGCTTTCTAAAGGCCACGGCATACTCATTCACAGCAAAGTCCATTTTCATTTATTGCATGAGGTAAAAAGACTTTGAAATCCTCTTTCAGCAGGGAACTGCTAGCGAACTCCAGAAATGAACTCTAACTGAACTTCTCTTTAGCCTGAATTTTGTGCAATGTAATGTCAGATCAGTTTGTTTATATTTCTGACTGTAAAAAAAAATACAGAAACTATAGAAAAAATAGAGTTCACTGACTTCAACTCTATGTATGTAAGTATTTAGGTGAATATGAAGTCAGAATTATTAGCCCCCCTGTATACTTTCCTCCCCAATTTATGTTTGATTGAAAGTTTTTTTCAACACATTTCTAAACATAATAACTTTAATAACTAATTTCTAATAACTGCTTTCTTTTATCTTTGCCATGATGACAGGCATATTTTACTAGATTTTTTTAAGGCACTAGTATTCAGCTTAAAGTGCAATTTAAATGCTTAAAAAGGGTTAATTAGGCAAGTTAGGGATAAATAAGCAAGTCATTGTATAACGACGAATAGTACTGAACTTAAAATAGTTTTAAAACAATTCAAAACCAAAGCTAAAAACTTGTAGCCGAAATAAAACAAATAAGACTTTCTCCAGTAGGAAAAATATTATTGTAAATACTGTGGAAAAATTCCTTTCTCTGTTAAACATCATTTGTGAAATATTTAAGAAAGGAAAATCATTTTGATCTCAATTGTATATACATACACGGAGAGCCCACCAGTCCCAACCCAGTCTGAGGATCGAACCAGCGATTCTTTGTATGAGAGTCGGTTGCTTTAACACGGAGGCTAAAGACCATGGCCTCTAGTGTCTGTCGCTAGAGCACCTTTTGAGGTCAGAGGAATAAGGTTTATCTGCATTGCACTATAATAGCTGGCCTCCGTTACACTCACCACCCTAAAATTCACTCCCATCCCGGACGAGCCCTAACATGTAACCCATTGGTCCTACTGCAGCCAACATGGTCTGAGCTGGGATTAAATCAGAGATTCTTTGTATGGGAGTCGGTTGCCCTAACAAGAAAGCTAGAAAACCATGGCCTTAAGCATGACTAGAGCACCTTTTGAGGTCAGAGGAGTGAGGTTTACCTGCATTGCACTTCGCTAGCTGGCCTGTTACACATACATCATACATACATCGAAAATAAAACTGGAATCTTGTTGTGTTTACACTGCCAATATCACTTCAATCTAATACACAAAAGTGACTAAAGGCAGCAAAGCTCAGAAATAAATGTAAAAATTTAAAAGACCCCCCTCCCCCAATTATTATAATAATAATAATAATGATAGATCAAGTAGATGATGTAAAGCCGTACAATACAGCTTGACAGGGTAAAATCTAATTTCAGAGAGAGGAAAGAGAAAACGATATCCATATTTCCTTAAAAACATAAGAGATCAAAGAAACTGTGTTTGATATAAAAGGGAAAATTTGATTAACTAAACTAAAATCCACCGTATTGAAAGACAAAAGCAAACTCTGGGAGATTCCTGAGTTTATACACTGCAGCAGTCAATAACTTAAAAAATAATATATTTGTTAATTAGCACAAAAATCACCTCGCAGCATGAGGTATGCACAATAAAATATGGAAGGCACCACAAAAGCTCCTCTCTCCCTCCACTACATAATCTGAACATACTGGATTTGCTTATTCACGAGCGTGAACCGTGATAATGGTTTGTCACTACAGGAGTCTGCCTTTTCACGGTTAGTTTTTAGCTCCTGATTGATCACCTGCTGTGAAAGCTCTTCTTTTCTGACCTTGCTTTAATATCCATGTTGTCTTATGGTTGTTTTGGCAATTTTTTATGGAACAAGGCGCCAAAAACCCAGTAGTCCATTCTCTGGCATGGCTTAGCCTCCACGGAGAGGGAAAACATGTTATTTTACTCACCTAAATGCAATATGGAGCTAATTTCACCGGGCTGGCCAGGCCATCAATTCAAATTAGCACTGGGCCCTTGAGAAAGTGTGCATAACTGCAGAAAGAGTGAAGTGTCATGGGAAATCCAAAAGAACCCCTGCTGAAGGATTAGCTAATCTATTGTCTTATTTGAATTGATTGGACTTTGTGGTGGATGATACATTTTGTGTCAAGTGTTTCCTTGAATGCGTAAACACAAGTTGTCTATGGTTTGTAATGGTAAAATCATGCTGGTCTATAAAGAATTATTTTATTTACATTTACTCATTTAGCAGGCGCTTTTGTCCAAGGTGACTTATTTTATTTATTTTCATATTGTCTTTCTTATTGTTTTTTTTCCCTTTTCATTAGCAAACACCTTCCATCATTTCAACCTCCCTTGAAATGACATAAAATCAACTGTTTACTGTCTGTATTATATATATATATATATATATA
>CAIGQQ010038154.1:13601268-13621982 GCA_903798035.1 Danio albolineatus
ATATATATATTTATATATATATAAAAAACTTATATGTATAAAACTTATATATATATATATATATATATAACTTGTTTAAAACGCCAAAATGTTCTGCTATACCGTTCCTAAGGTATGTGTAAGATTTTTTATTTTTAGTTTTTAGTTTTTTAGGTGTCAATTGGAAAGACGTCTGTGTTTTTGAAACAAATGAAGACCACAGAAGTCAATGATTCACTTGAATTATTTAGCCTGACATGTTTACTGCTCCAAAATGCCTAAAAAGTTTCTCAAAATAAAATATATTGTGTTCAAATGAGAAAAAGGTTTTGTTTTTTAGCCAGAGATTTAAAAAGAATATATTTTAGAGCAGTAAACACAATACCGTCATACCGTGAAACCGTGATATTTTTATCCAAGGTTATCATACCGTCAGAATCTTATACCGGCCCATGCCTAGTGTTACTTTGGGTGTAACTAATGCGTTTTCATGCATGTATGTTTTCATGCTGGTCGGTCTTATTCTGATGGAGTGGTGGTGTTCTCTGGAGTTAGGCGCGGTCTTGAAAGTGTAAGTATGTGAGAAGTTGTCGATACAGACATAGAAGTGGAAACATTTATGAATGGGAGTTTTTTCGGTGGAGGTTGTCTATTTGATGATGCGTGTTGAATCCATCATGTGTAACTGGGGTTTTCTACCGCTTTTACTAACCAAACTACTTTTTATCACCCAAATACCGCTGCAAATGTATTAGTGGGTCTGAGTCATGGATGAAACTAAATTGCGAGTTATATTGATTACAGTACATCACTGACACAGTCACATTTTGACATTGTAACATCTCAATAGAACAATGCATTGTTACACTCCAACTGTTTGCCTTGACTAAGGATGGGACGATAACCGTTTTCAAGGTATACCGCGATTTGAAAAAGTCAAGGTTTTAAAACATTTTCTGCAATACCGTTGCTAAGTTATGTGTATGATTTTTTGTTATGTTTTTTTATTTGTTTGTTTGTTTTTAGGACAATAGTATTTCCAAAGATGCCGTTTTAAATTGTAAAGAAATCTGTGTTACTGAAACTAATGAATACAGGAGAAGTCAATGATACATTTGAATTATTTACCCTGACGTTTACTGCTCCAAAATTCTTTAAATGTTTCTAAGTGTTTTCCTGTTGTTGTTTTTTTGTTTGTTTTTTTGTAAGACTTTAGTCATTATTTAAATTTAATTTCATTATCTGAACATTTGGAATGACTTAAATTTATACACTGTAATTGATTCTTAAATGTCTTATCATTAAGTTTATTTCATGTTTTTTTATTATTATTATATTTTTTCTTTCTTTCTTTCTCTCTCTCGTTTCTCAAAATAAAATATATTGTGTTCACTGGGAAAAAAAAGTTTTTGTTTTTTAGCCAGACATTTAAAAAGAATATATTTTAGAGCAGTAAGCACAATACTGTCATACCGTGAAACCGTGATATTTTTATCCAAGGTTATCATACCGTCAGAATCTTATACCGGCCCATGCCTAGCCTAGACAACTCATCATTTCATGTATCTGCAAATAATCACATAAATTAAACACTAGAACTGAACACTTAGGTTTAGAGGTTCCTTCAAATACAAAACCATTAGTGTCAGAATCTTGTAAAACACTACTAAACACTTGACTATAATCACACAAGCCTTCCTTGAAATAAACAATGTGAATGATCACTGAAAAGCATTGAGTTTTGAGACCACAAACATCCCTGATTTTTCCCCAGTCTTTGATTCACACATTAAATCAACAATGTGGAATTCATTAGTAATGAGTTGTGGATGTGCCCTGAATTGAACATGTCTTATAAAGTCTAAGCTTTGATAATTGTGTTTTATCACAGGACCCCATTATTAAATGTGCATTCCTGTTCTTGGAAGATACTCTAATATAATCGTGGAGAAAGTGCATAATACTGTGATAGTGACAAGTCAACAAACAGATGAATATCGAGAAACATGTCAAGTGGTTTTTTTTAATTCAGAATTCCAGTAAAAACACTTGATGGAAATGCAAACACACAAACAAAAGAGCTGCCGGGTAACACAAACATAATTAAGATAATTATAACAAATAATAAACAATAAATGCATGTAACCAACTAATCCTTTTGCCGCAATGTAATTTATGTATATACTGTAGATTAATTTATACATCATCGGTTTGACGATATTAGAGTTTATATGTGCAGAACGTATACATTCACACAAACTTATATAGTGCACACTTTATGCCCATCATTTGGAAAGTTTTCATGATTTGTACTTCTGTGAAAATGCTAAACAAAACTCGACATGCTTCTGTAGCTATTTATACATAGCGAGTATGCACAATTAACCCCTTGTGTGCTGGTGGGGATGTTTTCATCCGCTCTGGGGTGATTTTGAGTCTTAATTTGGCCACAACTTCCTCTGTGTTTCAGCAAATAAAATGATTTTTTTGGTCTTAAATCTTATTTTAACACATATTTTGGAAAAATGCTTTGAACATTTAAAAAAAAAACAACAACAGTAAACTCTGGACAGATTTACTACCCTTCCATTATGTTGATGGCTGTTTTTGCCCCATTGGCTTCCATTGTAATGACATTTTTTGATTGCAAACCATGGTACCATATTCCTGATTGTACCTCTTCCTGCAGGGAAAACCAGCAACGATTTGCAATTTTCAGTTGATCATCAGTTGCAGTTCAAAAAAGCTTAGTTTCAGACTTAAAATGATAGTGTTATATGGAATACAGTGTGTGTGGGTGTGTGTGTGTAAAAGAGAGACCTTTACTCACCTTGATCTGTCTGAGAAAATAAAAATAAGCAGCTCAGCTCTCAGAACATAGTAAACAGTAAGTGTATTTATGCTCACACAATAGTTTGTTGTTTGACTTTACAGAACTCCATATAAAAGTCAGAAACTATTTTGCACTGGTTAATGGTGCTGATGATGATCGACAGTGAGAATTAAAAGTTTTACCTATTCAGGGGAAAGATTCCAGCAGCAACAGGGAAAACCAGCAACAATCGAGAATGCATGATTATTTGGTGTCAAGGCTTTGCAATCAAACAATGTCATAATAATGGAAGTCAAAGGGGCAAAAGCAGCACGAACATAACAAAAGGGTAGTATTTTTGAGTACATTTTAAACAGTACACAAGAGTTAAGAAATGTAAATATTTACTAGCAATATCAACATCAAGCTTCAATAAAGTAAATAGTTTTTGCCGCATTTACAACTTCAAAGACAATAAATTAAACAATCAATCAATCAAATCAATCAATAATTTTATTTATTTATTTATTTATTATATTTATTTATTTATTTACCCTAGTGGGTGGTTTAAATGGAAATTAACGTAATTTCTGAATGTAAAAAGTTACAAAAAAATAAGTTCAATAATCAGATACAATACCATAGCATGAAATACAAGGAAACTGATTCATGCAGCTGGCTGGTTTAGGTCAGCAAAATAAGATATTTGAAAAGGAGCATTGATCAAATTAGAGACCGCTTTCAGAGAGTTACTATTTGTCAGTTATATTATTCCAGCACCTCATGGCAAATTCCATTGAGTCAATGAAAAACCATTTTAGAAACAAACTGAAGGGTATTGTGTGTGGAAAGAGGGTCCAAATTTCACTTTATTGATTAAATCAAGTTTAATTAATTTGAGTCTATGAAGTCTGGTTGAGTCTCATTATGTTTGTTGTCATCCTGGAAAAAAAACTTAACCTTAAGTCTGTACAAAAGTCAGAAAAGATGGAGGTGAAGTGTTTTTAAGTTTCATTTCTGAATTAGGACTTTAATTTACATTGCAGAGTGAATGTTCATGTTTATTAAAAGCTCTTTTGGCAACATGCAGTCCCTTCCTGTACTCATCGCTTAACCAGAGAGCTATTTTTATGCAAAAACAATATTAATGGTGACAAAGATGTCTAAGAAACCCTCTACAGGGAAAAGGACTGAAGGAGAGTTCACCAAAATCCCAACAGAACAGTGTAAGAGACTAGTGATGTCTGTGAGAGACTAGTTATATCTATTAGAGGCTACTGATGTCTGTGAGAGACTATTAATGTCTGTGAAAGACTAGAGATGGCTGTAAGAGACTAGTGATGTCTGTGAGAGACAAGTAATCTCTATAAGAGTCTACTGATGTCTGTAAAAGACTAGTGATGGCTGTGAAAGACCATTGATGGCTGTGAAAGAGTATAGTGATGTCTGTAAGAGGCTACTGATGTCTATGAGAGACTATTAATGTCTGTGAAAGACTAGTGATGGCTGTGAGAGCCTAGTGATGTCTGTAAGAGGCTACTGATGTCTGTGTATTTATAAAGTGCTTACTAATGTCTTACAATGTAGAATTAATGCTTAACAAATGATGAATCAACTATTTGCTAAGACTTTATTGATTTAGTGTGTGGGTTTTATACATTTATTTTATTATTTTAATATTAATATAATGATTAATAATTATATGATTTTATTATTATTAATTTATTTTATTATTATGGGAGGGGTGTTTTGTGTCTGAGACTACACAAGTTTGTATTCTTATGCTTTTGCTATTGATTTCTGTAAAAACAAAAAAAAATATTTTGTTCTATGTGCTATGAGAAGCCAATGAGTCTTTACTGTTGTTTTAAGGAGACCAGCTGTGTATTTGTTGCACTGCTCTTAAATAAAAGTTTCAAAGTTTTTTTTAAATTTGACATTATTGCTTATTAATGTTATTTAACCTGCCATTTTATACCTTATCTTTTCACTTTTACACTGAAGAACATTTCTACTGTTTTTTTAACGGTACATTTCCGGCAACCACAGCTGCCATTTTTTTTATTGTGAAATTTAAAGTTCTTTTAATTATCCCATAAACTGTAAAACCTCTATACCGTATTTTAAAAGGTAGATTCTTGGCAACCACAGCTTCCAATTTTTTTTACTGTGAATTTTACAGTTATCTTAATTATACAGTAAACTGAAATACATCTTTACAGTATTTTTAACAGTGGATTTCTGGCAACCACAGCTGCCAGTTTTTTTTTCCCATTAATTTTACAGTTCTCTTATACCGTAAACTGAAAAAATATTTTCCATATTTTAACGGCAGATTTCTGGCAACCACAGCGGTCACTCTTTTACCATGAATTTTACAGTTCTTTTAATTATACCATAAACTGAAAAAAAAAACATTTCTACTGTATTTTTTTACTGTCAATGCTTTACATTATTTTAGGCAATGCTTGCCTTGTTTACTGTGGGTTGCTCTGTTACCAATACTACAGTCAGCCGCTCTAACAACTTAATGCAAACGCATCTAATTCACATTTTATTCACATCATGGATGTGCAGCTGAAAAACCTGCAGCAACTGCGTGATGCTATCATTTTAATCTGGACCAAAATCTCTGAGGAATATTTCCAGTACCTAGTTGAATCTATGCCATGAAGAATAAAGGCACTTCTGAAGACAAAAGAAGACCCACACAGTACTAGTAAGGTGTACCTAATAAAGTGGCCAGTCAGTGCATACTAAAGTAAACCTTGTAATGAAAAATTTGATGCCATTTACATTTCTGTCACTTATTGCTACATCGGTTTATATATAAAATGCTCGCAATATGTCCAAATGTATGATTTATGCATCATTACATTAGGCAAAAAGCATTAAGATAGAGATAGAGTGTCAAATACCAGATCAAAATGTTTGTCTCTCCGAAATATTTTGTCCTAATGGACATAGCCATCTGCTAAATGTCAAACGTCAAGTGGAGAGAGGGGGGAGCGTTTCAGCACTCCTTAATTAAGTAAATCTTCATAATGGTCCTTAATCTACTGTACTAAGGTTTGAGGCTCAAAATTCAGGCTTACTGGTGTGGCTGTTTGTCATATTGAGTGAGGGTGAGGATCTAATCCGCAGAGAGTGTTTAATACTTCAAAATGCTTATCTCAGGTCTTATCGCCATGTTGATCTCCAAACCCAGATGTAAGCAATTCAGCTGATGCTTTTGTGGCTCTCGCTTCATATATAAGCATTCTGGGAGGGGACAAGGCAAGAATCTGCGAGTCTAGGTCCATTAATCTGTGCCATCTGCTTTGCATGCCATCTGAGTATTTGCATTTCAGAGAGTATCCACACATTCCTCAGTGTATGTGTGTGTGTGTGTGTGCTTGTGAGTAGTTATATATTTGTGTGTGTTGGTGTTCAAGCGTGTGGGTGAGTGAAATTATGGAGATTGACGTGACCACCGCTTGACATCAAACGAATGAATAAATGAAAAAAAGTTCTAAACAACGCATTTACTAAATTAACCGAAAGAATGACTCTTCTTAAGTGATTTACAATTTACTCTGCTCATTAAGTCGCCGCTCTTCTGAGCGAGTATTGTTAAGGGAGGTTAACCTGCTGCGCTGTGAAAGGTAAACATGTAAAATGCATTTTCGTGCTGCACTGAGAGTAATTATTCACCATTTCCATCTGTCTCTTCTCCCTCATTTACTCCCAGCTGAAATGTTGCAACTAATCACACGGTAAAACACCAGCTATACGGTCCATAAGCCAAAAAAAGCCTTTGTTCTATGGAACTTCCTCCAAGGGCGATGCTACAAATGCGAAACACAATGCGATGTTATAATGAACTACATGGCCTTATTTTTCATTTGTGACATTGGTGTAAAATACTGAGCCGCAACTTGCAATAGCTGATGTGGGTGTCTAACACAATACTATACGTAATTAGTTGCCTGTGAGCTTTAGATAAGGAGAAAAAAGCTTGCCTTTGATGTTGATTATGCGTTATCTTAGCATAAAAGTGACGGAATTAAACGACGCTTGTTCTCAGACACGAAAAGGAAATATCTACTGTCTCACGTAACGATCTCCGCCTATTTTCAGAGTGTTAAACAGCAACTTTTGATGCAGCGAGCACTCGTTTTCACTAACAGGCTTATCAGTTGTATATGCGAGACTGTGCTTGTTTTGCGAACGTAGCGATGTGCGGTTGACATGCAACGCGTGCTTAAGGCAAAGTTGTGGTGCTCGTACACACAATCAGAAACAAATACAAATCAAAATAAGGGAAGGAGCATGATAAGATGGCTGACAAACCGAATGGAAATTAGCAGCTTATGCAGAAACATGATAATTATGGATCGGCATGATTGAGGGGGACTGATTGACTTGAATAAACGCTGAGCCAGCAAATATGATAAATCGACAGAAATATGCTAAAAAGAGAAGAAAAATAAGTACTGAAAGACTCAGGTGTGCAATATCAGAATATCAATAGCTATAGAATAAAACAGAAGATGGATTTTTATGGTGCTCTGCAGAGGAAATGTACTGGGATCCTTTTCACTGACGCATTTTATTATCAACGGCAACTTCAATTCTGTTCTTTAAAGTTTATCTTACTCTATAAATCCCATACATATAAGCATGACGGTCTGACCATATATCTATCATAAGTTTTTATCATACAGCGCTCAAGCAGGAAAAAAATACAAGGCTGTTAAAAAAAGCAAACCCCATGAAAATAATTTATCTTTCACCATATTGTATGGTACATTGGCATTTCATTGTTGGAATCTGTTTTTGGACAGTACTGAAGGGGAAATAACAACATATAACAATCAAAAACCTAACTATTGAATTTAAAGAAAATATACTGTGTTCCACTAACAGGACTAGCAATTAAACTATTATACTATTAGACTAATACCTAATAGTAGAACTACAAGTTAAATCAAGGTAATCACAAACCATAGAAATCATAATTATGATTGTTCATTACTACTTTGTATTAATATCTAAATCTACTTATACTGTTTAAATAAATTACTTAACATAAGATTAAAATCAACACCTATGTATCCTCTGGACCCATGTATTATGTTTTGATGTACAGTATGATGCTTATATTTGTCAGCACACGTTGCAGTTACTCATATTCATATTTATTGTAGGCTAAATTAGGGTTGCATGAAATTGCAAAATATCTGGCATTGCAATATTTTATTATAATATTATTTTTATTCTGTGATACATATTGCAATATTGAGTATAATTTCACCAAACGACTTAATATTTCTATTTGGAAAGAATTGATCATGTTAGATTGAGTGGGATGTGAGTGAATCATGCATAAAATATTATAAATCTAATCTACAAGCATTGATGAATACAATAAAGAAAAAAGATACAATTGAAATAAACAGTGTTTTATCGTTTTCCGAGTCAAATAAAATAAAATTAAGCTTTTAATCGTTAAATGTTTTAAAATCATCAGAAACAAATGCGAATAAGTACAAACTTAACATTACATATTCTGCAATGTGACTACTGCGAATTACACACTGCAATATTGATGCTGTAATGATATATTGTGTAGCCCTAGGCTACATGACATATTTTGTTATTGTAACTTGTTTGCACACTTGCATGATCAATAATTATCAGTAGAAACTATAAATTTTTTTTAAATAAAAATCACTTTACCATCATTCACCAGTATTGAATATTGACTTTTTATACCCAATTTGTCACTTTAAAAATAAACAAAAACAAAGATGATTCCAAATGCAAGAGTCTTTGTTATGACCAAAGGTCATACACCAAAAAATGCTAAACAGTCCAAAAATAAATAACAAACGACCCAAAAGCCGAATAAGGACATGAGTCGAAGTGAGTTCTGGGTAGAACGGCTAAGGATAGTCCCACAAAACGCCAACAAGTGTCCTGACGAAACACTGAGACACCATGAACAAAAAATAATGAACTGACAACAAAGCAAAGGATTGCCGCTCAGCTATAGGCACAGCTGAAATTAAGCACAGCTGAAGCACTGATTAGAACAGCTGATCAGCGTTCGGTAATGACCCCACGTGACCACAACACAGACATGCAACAACGAAATAAAGCAAAACATAACCTTGTGACAGCAACATAAAACAGCACAGAAGGAGCGTACACACCCACAACCCTGACACAATTATGTAAAAATATTAATTAATTAATATAACTATTTTTGTACTCTGACTCAAGCAAAACTAAAATTAAAAAGCGCTTAATATGATTACTGGAGCAATTCTTCATTATGGCACCTGTAGAATAGGGCTGTGCAATATTGGGAAAATATGACAATACAATATTTCATATTTCCTATTGTGTACAATTTGACCAGATGACTTGAACGGAATTATTGCCGGGGGGGGGGGGTAACTTACTTTAGAGTAACTGCAATCATTTAGTAGAGCATTTGCAGAAACTACAATAAACCATTGACAAGCATTGATAAATACAGTAAAGGAAAGATACAAATAAAATAACCAGTGCTTTATAGGTTTCTGGAAGGAATTTAATAGTCAAATGTAAAATTTAATGGTCAAATGTAAAATTGTATATACATAAATACAATTTATCTTTCTTAAAAGTTACAAAATCTATAGTTAATAATGACCGAATGCTTGAACTGGCTTAAAATGCTAACATGGGCCTTAAAAAGCATACAAATAAATGCTAAAATAATCTGTGGCTACTGGTCAACTATAACCCTGACTCCACATTGCAAATCCTGCGATGTGACTATTGCAAATACACACATTGCAATATCGATGCTGAAACAATATATTATGTTGTAGACCTACTTTTACTAAAGTATTTTGAGTATATAATATGTAAAAACAATACCCAGTACTGTGAGAAGCATAGCACAGAACTGCTGGCACCATATAACGGTGAGTTCCAGCTTCCAGCAATGCCCTCTGGGATCAATAAAGGGCATCCATCCATCTATCTATTTATCTAAATCAGCAACTCATGGATCCAGCCATTAAAACATGATATAAATCTGCAATCCGATATCTTATTTAAAGCCACAACCCTGATCCTGGGCCAGATCAAAGGCCATATTTGTACAAAACCCTACAGATAGACATTGTGACAGGCCGGCCTATAAAGATCAGCAGATTATCGCTAGTGATGCTAAGATAGTGGCGGCTGGATGCTGCGGTGGATTATTGAGTGGATTAAATGAATCTGGGAGATTAAGACTAAGATGCTGTAAGTATGTGTGTCTCTGTGTCAGAGGCACTGCGTCTCTCTCATAATCCTGATGTTAAATAGATGCTAGCTGGTTTAGTGTGCTTTAACACGAGCTCATTTAACAGCGTCGCAACTAACTGACAAGATTAAACACGGCTAGGCTAAAGATGCTAATGCTATCACTGCCACAGTGTGGTAGATGACCATTTTTTCTTTGTTTCTTGAAAGCTAGCATTATGTAACATTAGTCATTGTTCGATCTGTTTGGGATATTAAGGTCAAAGAGGAAGAGCTACTGTAATAACCTGGCTGTAGCAATGGGTGATTTGACCAGATTCCTACTTCATGGTATGACTCATTTTATTCAGAAAGGTTATAAATACATAAACCTAAATAGCTCAGAAATTAAAATGACTTTTTAATATATTATTTGGGCCAAGTAAATATATTAAGAATTAGAATTTGCATTTTTGCCAATATTTTCAAACTCAGTATCTTTTCTGCTTTGTGTTTTTGAGAAATGTTCAGAGCCTATTGGATGCTTTGTTCCTTGATAAAACTAAGTTTTTCTCTTTATTTTTTACTAGTGTAACACAGGAACCCCTGAATAAATGTTTTTTGGGGCAGGCACTAGGACCCAGTGAGAGCCTTCTTGGGAGTAATACTGTATAAAAAGGATTAATAGATCAGATACTGAATAAGTTCTGTATGACTGGTGTCTGTCAAAGTCAATAATTTTTTTCACATATTCTGTCCAATTTATCACACAAGACTAAGCATTATATGACATAATTTCATAATGTTATTTGTGTATTTTACTTTAATTTTCCAAGCCTAATGTGAATCATGTTATCAAGCGACATTGGATATTTAAATAACCTAATAAAACACCTAACAGCATTTTTAATTATTATTAATTACTATAATTATAATTCATTAATTTTCTTTTCGGCTTAGCCCCTTTATAAAACTGGAGTTGCCACAGCGGAATGAACCGCCAACTTATCCAGCATATTTTTTATGCAGCGGATGCCCTTCCAGCTGCAACTCATCACTGGGAAACAACCTACTGTACACACTCATTCACACACATACACTAAGGACAATATAGCTTACCCAATTCACCTGTACCACATGTCTTTGGACTTGTGGGGGAAACCGGAGCACCCAGAGGAAACCCACACAAACACGGGGAGAACATACAAACTCCACACAGAAATACTAACTGACCCAGCCAAGGCTCGAACCAGTGACCTTCTTGCTGTGAGGCAATCGTGCTACTCACTGCGCCACCGTGACACCCCTTATAAATTAAAAAATTTAAAAATGGTAAATAAGCAAATGAATTTAGTCTTGCTTCAGAAATTTAATCTTACTTCATCGTCAGAAATGCCTACCAAGTATTATAATAAAATTGCTGTTTCCATCCAAAGAAGCAAATTAAATGTGCAAAGCATTTGTGAATAAAGCACCGTTTCAGTACAATAAGTCTTATATAATAATAATCACTTATGTCTCAGAAAATAAAGATGAAACGATAAATGTATGGTGGTTTTTGGAAGTCATGGGCCGCTCTTTGGGAGCACAGCCACTCAAGACAGTTCTGGATGTAAGAATACTGAACCATTTTCATGACAGACTTTGACTGGGGCATTTTAGGGGCACCAAAACTATATTTCAGATGTTTTACAATGTGGTCGGTTCACTGGTTTGTTCATTGATACCATCCGATCACACGCATTTCATCATGACTTTTTTGATTCGCATATTGGAATTTATTGATTGATTACATTAATTCAATTATATTTTAAATGTAAAAAATAAATAAAAATATAGTAAAATTGTCTTTAAAACAGACTACATAAAATAAATGAAGATTAACTAACCTTAATTCCAGACAAAACAATAAATAAAAACATCAAAACCACCTATTTGGCTCTCCCATTCAACTTCGATGTGCACAGAATGAGCTCTGATTGGTTTACATCTTTCTACTGCTCAGCTTAGCTGTAATTGCCTGGTGAGCTGCGTCACCTCTGATTGATTAACATATTAAAATCATGTGCACAAGAACGTGAACAAAAAATCTAAATGAATTAACGATTTAAAAAATTGCATTTGCTTAAATCGCAATTTTTTTGTGATTGCGATTAATTGCACAGCTCTAATGTGATGTTTTAAGTGTGTGTGTGTGTATGCATTTTCAAATCAGATGCACATCTTGGTTTTCCCATTTCCCATTTTTAATGCAACGTGAATGAAAACATAACTAATGGTTTATTATTTGTGGTTTCCCTTTTAATCCATAATTAATATTACCTGCCAATCAACATAATTGTATATGGCCTGGACGATATTAAAACTGATTAACAGGTGTGTTATGCTAAATACCAGACTTTTGAGGAAGATTTTCCATCTGTGCTTCAATAAAGAATATCCGACAAGTTCATGTAACCTATCTACAACAATCACATGTATTTGCAATTTCATTAAAGATATATTTAACTCAGATCACAGATGGCTTTTTTTTGGTGTGCAGGTTCTTTTCGTAGTTTGTCAGGCTGTTCCCTGTTCACGGGGTAAGATGAAATTGTCCTTTTTAATCTAAATATCTATGATGTATGCGGTGGTGAAAATACCTGGGAAAATTGGATGGAATTCCTCTGCTTGGGATTTCAAAGTGACAGCGTGTATCTTAAGAGGTGTGCCATACATCTTCTGATGTCAGTGACAAAGCGATCTTATGGCCGTCATTATCCCCAAGAGACCAAGCTCTACAAAAAGCATCTCTGCGGAGAGAGCAGCCGTGGCACGGTCAACCATCTGTCAAGAAGCAGGATTACTGACGTGTTCTGTGAATGATGAGAAAAACAAAGAGAAACCTTGTGCTAATGGAAATGGCATTCATTTTAAAGTTATTAGTAATGATGGAGCTGGGATAGAAGACACTGATCACAAAGAATGAGGATATCAATACTCCGAGAAGTCAATACGGCTTTTCTCTGTCACACTTTCAGGTTTCTTTAAAAGGAGAGGAAGTGAGAGGAAGTGAGTGAATACACTTAATAATAAATAAAGGACTAACTTTATGAATATACATTTTACAAAATACACCACACGCAAACATGTGCATGCTTGGGCAATACAATTATAATTACTGCATGCTTCCCTTGATGAAGTGATAGCACATTTTCCACTAATGTTCAATATAATGTTTATTCTTCAAAGCAGAACTGAATGGTGCTGTCTGTTTGCGCAACATTGACTGTTTAGGTTCTGGTTAGTTACAGATAGGTCTTTAATGGCGCAAGCGAGCGGCTCCATAGAAAAGCACTTGAATTTCCCAGATGAAGTTTGACGGTTGCCAAATTAGTGAAATAAATAACCAAGTAATACCTGCCATGACGTAGGCCCACACGGAATCTGCGCACGCAGAATTCTGCAGATTTTTAGCCCATCATTGATTCTGTTTGTTTACTTGTGTAAATGGGTGTACAAATATATTTATTCAGTATTTTTATTAATTTCAGTAACATTATTGACTAATATGAAAATATTCATATGATTTATTCACTATACGGTTTGTAAAGTAATATTTTCTGTCTTTTAATAGATATTTTATATGAGACTCTTGCTTTGTTTACCAAATAAAGTGGATCTTATTGTATTCGCATTGTAAACATTAAATACAAGTTAAAAATGCATTACTTTTTATTACATATATAAAGTTTTGAGTTATGATACTCCCAAAATCATTCTGCATAAATCCGCAGATTTTTGACAAAATTTTGCGCAGAAATAGCAAAAAATGTGCGCAGATTCCATCTGGCCCTAGCCATCAGTATAAGCCGCCTTTCCACTGCACACGACATTTGGACACGACTGTCGGAATACGCCCCCTTGTGGCAGTCGCACAGTATTTTCAGTGTTGCCGGGCACCATGGGGGAGACGCTGATTCTGGCAGCGTCAGAAATAAAGTGTTCTCGCAATGTCCGAAATAGGAGTGCAAGAGCAAGAGGCTTTATTATCCGTGTGTTCACCATGGTTGAATGAATGTATGAATAAATGAATACTGAAACTCATAGGCCGCTAAAAATGTCTATAATAATATTTTTATTACTCATTTATGAATATAAATGTATTTTTTTTAATACAGACTTTTTCTGATTCAAAAAATAACGAAAAAACCCTAATTCTCATCTCGCGTGCACGGACCTGCTTGGACAACACTGAATTACATTACTTCCGGTCGGCCGGTCGCATACGGTCTAGTCGCAGGAGTTCAAATATTTCAACGGATCCGCGGCTCAAATCGGATCCGAATTTCCCGCATACGGAGATGATCGGAACGCCACGCAGCTCCCGGACTACTCTCCATTGGAAATGAATGACTTCCGGTCTGTCGCTTGTCGTTTGTCGTGTGCAGTGGAAAGGCGGCAGAGCATTTACCATCGGGAGGCGCTATAATCACTCTTGTAGGAGTATGTGGCGGTGGCACAGTGCGTAGCACAATCACCTCATAGCAAAAAGGTCGCTGGTTCGAGCCTCGGCTGGGTTGGCATTTCTGTGTGGAGTTTTCATGTTCTCCCTGTGTTGGCGTGAGTTTCCTCCGGTGCTCCTGTCAAGCTAAATTGTCCCTAGTGTATGTGTGTGACTGAGTGCATGTTTCCCAGTGATGAGTTGCAGCTGGAAGGGCATCCGCTGCGTACGACGCTGGATAAGTTGGCAGTTTCCGCTGTGGCGACCCCAGATTAATAAAGGCACTAAGCCGACAAGTAAATGAATGAACGTGCGCCTGATAGCTCCGCTCCTTCCGCCGTGCCCAAAGCGTGCGTGAAGTGTCCATCATCACACACTTCATTGTATTGGTTGAATGAGCATCATACAGGTAATTACAGTGCACTTACTAATTTTAGTTTTCAGTGTGAACGGACTACTTACACTATACTACAAAATGGCATAAAATAGTGCATAAGTATGCGATTTGGGACGCACCTTGTGTGTGTGTGCGCGCTCTAATTTTGCTGAGCATCATGTAAATTCATAATAACGTTACATTTTGTAGCCTAACGTTACTTACCTCAGATTTGTAAAATGTTCATCTGCTTGACGGGCTAGCCATGTTTTGACAGAGTGGTTTAAATGAAAATTTGACCGGTTTGGTCTGGCCTTAAGGCTATTTCTCCGTTCTAAAACGGTCCGTGACTTTTAAACCAGCAGGATTGCAGCTGTGATACTTATACAACAGTTAAGCTTACATTTTAAACCCAGCATAGCCATTTACGTCAATTTTAACATAGCTGACAGCTCAAAACGAACGCGGCCAAACTGACCTACTTGCTGTGTACTTCCTGAATGTTCGAATCAGTTAAATGAACAATTCAATGACTCGGTAATGGATGAATCAGCGTGGTCCGTTCATATGGCTCCTGAATGATTCAGTGTTTTTACATAAATGATTCCTTTAAACACAGACTTTTTGTCGCCATCTATTGGAACAAACATGAACTACTGGAAAGGATGTTGTTCAATACAATTTAGATTTTTGGTTCTGATTCACTTCAAATGTTGACTAAAGTATATGGGAAAGTGAAGTCTTCACAAACTAGCATTCAAATGATTTAGCGCACAGTTAGTATGAAAACAATCAAAAACAATGTATTATTGTTTTTGAAAAATAAACTATTAAACTATTAATCACTCCCATAAACACTGTAGCCTACTGAGGCCTGCCTTCGTTTGCTGTAGCCTTCTCTTTCTCTCCCCTCAGGTAAAGTCCTGGTGACCATTTCTTGACGTTCTCCCTTCATTCTTTATTTCCATCAGTCTCTCAGTTATGCCACCCAACACCCCTCCAGCTGCGACTGTCAATCCCAAAAATGTCAAGAGGAAAAATGGTCTGACCTTGTGTTTCTTCAAGATCCAAAACATCAATCTGTTTTCAGCCAACACACTAAATAAACATTAATCATCATTAAACTCGGCTAACCTGAGGTGTGTGTGAGAGAGAGAGATTGAAAAGAGGTGAAATGGAACATGAAGTTCTTGCTGTCGTAGTGTATATGTTTGTGGTGACAGACTTCATTGCTGCAGGGGACAAGAGTGAAATCTAAATATATTTGTACCTGACATTTACTTAAAATATCTACTGCACTCTTTTAACACATATTGTGTGTGTGTGTGTGTGTGTGTGTGTGTGTGTGTGTGTGTGTGTGCGCGCGCAATAAAAACAAAATAAGTTGATTTTTTAATTATTTTTTTTAGGTTCAGTTCAGTTATTTCTGTAGACTACATCAAAAAATTTAAATACATGTCAAAATAAAATACCGTTTTAAACAAAAAAGGGTTGCCTTAGCAACTAAAATAAATTTAATCTCAGTTAACACTTCTTCATTAAAACTAGTTTAAATGATTAAATGAAATTCAACTAAAATTACTTTTCGGTAGACTGAGCAGTCTAAAAAAAATAAAAGTCTAAATTAAAAAATAATCAATTCAAAATAAATAAATAAATACATAAAATGATGGACATAACTTTTTTAGGTTCAGTTATGGGCTTCCATATTGATCCGCAAAAAAAAAAAAAAAAAAAAAAATTAAACAGAACGAAAGCAAAATGAATTATATCACAATGAAACATCTGGTGGTAACTGCATGAAATGGATATAGTTTATTTTTGCTGTGCAAATTTTTGTTTTATCAATAATTTTTTTTATTAAATGTTTTTTTTTTCTTTTAATCTTTTATTTTTAAATTACAATGTACCTAGTTTTGGTCAAAAACTTCATATGTTTGTTTGAATAATAAAGACACAAAATTAACTCTGGCATACATGGGTTCAAAACTTTTCAACTCGCAAGCAAAGATTCTAGATGTGCAATAAATAACAGCAGAACAGAGAGCAAAATTAATAAGTTTGCAATCAAAATTGCATAATAGAACAATTGGGTTTTTTTTGCAATTCAAAATATTTTATTATCATCGACATACTTTTTTGATTAAACATTTTTTTTATTTGCAATCTTTTATTTTTTATTTACTATGTACTTAATTTTTCCCTAAAACTAAATATTTTTGATTGAATAATAAAGAAACATATCTCACTCCATACTGGAAGGGCATCCACTGCGTATATGCTAGATAAGTTGGTGGTTCATTCCGCTGTGGTGACCCCTGATTAATAAAGGGACTAAGCCGGAAAGAAAATGAATGAATGAATAAATGACTTCTTGGTAGTTCATTATGAGTGGAAAAAAATTTTAAAGAAATAAATAATAATATTTTATGATTTTAAGACAGACATTTTGCTCTAAACATGTTTTATGCAGAAGAGCATAGTAATGAAAATTATATCAGTAGTATTTCAGTTTTATCTAACTACTGTAACTAAACAGAAAAAACAGGGATATAAAGGTCAGCTGCCATGTGCTGAGTGATCTGTTCATGTCATACAGTGGGAGGAAAGAGGTGTTGTGGGCATTGACAACACATGTCATGTCGTAACCACACTCAAAGATTGAGAAAAAAATGAAAAATGACAAAAGCATGAGCATTCATTCTAGTGGGACTGAAGTATGAAGTGTGTATGTTGAAACTGACCAGGCAGTATCTACTGTACCCTTGAGCCAGGACACAAACAAAAGGCATTTGTCATGCTACATGAGTTTCCAGTTCACTTCCAAAAGCACAATAATCTAGCACAGAATCGTTCACAGCTCTGCAAAAGAATAGTTTTTTCTTTTCTTTTGAGCCTGCTATATTACCATTAACCAGCCAGATGTGATTCAATGTGGTAAAATATAAGTTGTAACAAAATTTAGTAAAGCTTCCAAAATATATAAACAACTGCCACAATACATACAGTTAAAAACAAAATGAGCCCTATAATATATTTTTTTTCTACTGGAGAAAGTCTTATGTTTTTTTTATTTTGGCTAGAATAAAAGAAGTGTGAATTTTTTTAACCATTTTAAGGTCAATTTTAGTAGAACCTTTAAGCACCCCCCCCCCCAAGCCTCCCCCCCCCCAGCCTTAAACAACTTTTAATTACAAATTACTCTAACTTGCCTAATTAACCTAATTAAGCCTTTAAATGTCACTTTAAGCCGAATACTAGTATCTTCAAAAATATCTAGTACAGGGGTGTCCAAACTCAGTCCTGGAGGGCCGGTGTCCTGGAGGTTTTAGCTCCAACTTGTCTTAACACAGCTGCAAGAATGTTTCTAGAAAGCCAAGTAGGAGATTGATTAGCTAGCCCAGGTGTGTCTGATTGGGGTTGGAGCTAAACTTTGCAGGACCGAGTTTGGACACCCCTGATCTAGTACAATATTATGTACTGTCATCATGGAAAAAGAAATCAAAAAAGAAATCAGTTATTAGAAAGTAGTGATTAAAACTAATAGGTTTAGAAACGTGTTAAAACTAATAGGTTTAGAAACGTGTTGCAAATTCCTCTAACAGAAAGATGAGAAATTACACAGAAATCGAAAAAAAAAAAGAAAATGATACAAGGAGCTAATAATTCAGGAGGGCTAATAATTCTGACTTCCACTCTAAAATACATTTAATACTATACTTTTTTTCAGTCTCTAACAGTAACACCTAGGACAGTGGTTCTCAAACTGTGGTCCGTGTACCAACAGTGGTACACAAGTTTCCTTCTAGTGCAAGAGTGCTCAACCCTGTTCCTGGAGATCTACCTTCCTACAGAGTTCAGCTCCAGCTCTCATCAAACACACCTGAACCAATTAATTAGACCCGAATGGCACTTGATAATTACAGGCAGGTGTGTTTGGTGAGGGCTGCAATTGAAATCTGCAGGAAGGTATCTCCAGGAACAGGGTTGAGCACCACTGTTCTAGTGGTACGCGGAGGAATCTCTGATTAATTAAAGTAAAAAAATTAACACACTTTTAACCCTTTAACGCATACAATAACGCTAACGTAATCAGTAAATTGATTTTAATAGGCTAAATCTTTTACTTAAGTGGCTGACAGTAATAAATATTCTTAACTAGAAGAATTAATCAGCCTTGTTTTTGAACTGTTAAAAGCCTGAACTGTTAAAGTAGGCTCGAATTAGGCCTACTACACTACTGTACTTCAATACCGGTTATTAAAGTAGTACTTGAAGAGACCATTTTTTTTTCTGAGGTGGTACTTGATGAAAAAAGCTTGAGAACCACTGACCTAGGACATCTTGGACATCTAAAAACAAAGACTGAAACTATTGTCATGCATTTTGTTATTTATTTATTAAAATAAAACACAACATTTCCTCTCACATAAATCTGCTCATCTCTCAAAAGTAAGCTGTTGTTTAAAACAAACCAGTTTGATGAACATACTTCACCATGCCTGGAAACTTTTGAATAATGTTCCCTCTGCACTTCGTAATGAAAAGTGAATGAAGCAGGGGTCTCTTATACTTCATTAAATAAAAATAAACAATTAATTTTACTGAAATGCATAATACATGGAACAGCAGATGCAGTGGTGCAGTAATACTAATGAAATAAAGTGGCAGGTGTGGATCTGTAGTAATTTACAACAGAACGTGGCTCGTAATAAAGGGCTCCAATTATCTGCTTTTTAATGAGAGATAATACATCTTATATATAAATGCCACTTTATGCAGTTAATTTTGTTTCATCACGGCACCCTTTCATCATGCGGTATCCTTGCAGTTTGTTTCATATCAAATCATATATTCTTCCGTCTGAACAACATCTATAAATGAAGATATTTAAATGACAATATTATGAGCTTTACATTTTGAGATGATCAACCCATTTAAAGAAACACTCCACTATTTTATTTATTTATTAATATTGTTCGTTAATAGTCTCATATGGTAAAACAGTTTTTAACATTTTTTAAATCCACTCCGCCGATCTCTGGGTCTGACAGGAGCACTTTCAGCTTAGCGTAACTTAGCATAAATCATTAAATTGGATTAGACCATTAGCATCGCGCTCAAAAAAAGAGCTTTGATCATTTTCCTATTTAAAGCTTGACCCTTATGTAGTTACACTGTGTAATAAGACTGATGGAAAATATCAAATATACAGAAAATAGACTATTTTGAAGTGCCCCCCTCAATTATTAGTATAATTTTATATTATAATTTCTAATATTCTAATAATATTATAATTTCTGTTTAACGGAGAGATTTTTTTTAGCACATTTCTAAACATATTAGTTTTAATAACTCATTTCTATTAAGTGAGTTATTTTATCTTTGCCTTGATGACAGCAAATAATATCTTATTAGATATTTTTCAAGATACTTCTATCCAGCTTAAAGTGACATTTAATAATAATTAGGTTAACTAGGCAGGTAATAATTAGGCAAATTATTGTATAACGATGGTTTGTTATGTAGACTATGGAAAAAAATAGCTTAAAGGGGCTAATAATATTGACCTTAAAATGGTTTTAAAAAAATGTAAAACTGCTTTTATTCTAGCCGAGATAAAACAAAGACTTTCTCTAGAAGAAAAAATATTATCAGACATACTGTGAAAATTTATTTGCTCTGTTAATCATAATTTGGGAAATATATATAAAAAAAATCTAATTATTATTATTATTATTATTATTATTATTATTATTATTATTATTATTATTATTATTATTATTATTATTATTATTATT
>CAIGQQ010038154.1:13655147-13671716 GCA_903798035.1 Danio albolineatus
ACCACTAGTGGTACGCATACCACAGTTTGAGAACCACTGATTCAGACTGCTACCAGCAAGTCCAAAAGCCAAGGTCATGTCATGTATTGGAGTTGTGTCAGTGCCCTTGGCAAAGGCAACTTGCACTTCTGTGATGGCACCATTAATGCTGAATGGCAACATTATAAAGTAGTAAATCCTTTACTGGTCCAACTTTTTTGAAATGTGAACCAAAATTGAAATATGTGTTTATAAAAAAAAAACTATTAAATGATGAGGAACACATTAAATAATGTTTGTTGTACTGTCTGCAATGAAATACAAGTTAAAGTAAATTTAGAAATCCCGGGGAGTGACACTGACAACGGAGGTGTGGATCCAAATGCAGGTTTAATAGAGATGTCAGGTAAGCAATGGTCAACGGGAGTGAACAGATGCATAAAGACAGTCCAGAATTGTAGTCGAGAACAGGCAAGAAGTCAGATGGCTGGTGGCAGGCAGGGATGTACAGATTAGCAAGGCGACAGTATAAACACAGGAAAACAAGACCAAGGTAATGCGTTGTAATGTCACTAGAAGCAAACAAGACTCAGCAAAAGTGAGTGTTTTTGTGTGGATTAAATAGTGTGTGTAATCAGTTCTTGACGATCCTCAGGTGGTGTGTGTGCAATCAGTAGAGACTTGGAGCAGGAGTGTGTGTGTGTTGCATGCGTGGAGATGTAGTCCATAAACAGGCAGATTTGTAGTTCTTACGTGATAATGTGTCTACCAGCGATCTCTGGAAGTTTAGATCGCTGGTGATCGTGACACTTATCAGAGGTTGCCACAGCGGAATGAACACCTATTTAATAATGAAATGTATTTTGTTTAAATATTCTTTATAAAAAATAACAAAATAAAAACAAATAAATAAACTAACAAGAATAAAACAGATATGATTTCAAAAAATCAAAAATATAAATATCTAAATCTACAAAATGATGAACAATTGTTTCTCTCTCTAAACAAAATGGCCCTATTTTAGATACACTGGGGTTCATTTTAGTTACAAAAGCATTTACAGCAAGCACCATAGACTATTTTCCACGGCAAGCCCCTTACCCTTTTAGTCAGTGGTGGTTGAGATGGAAAAACACAGAGAGAGATTTCTGGCAGGAACATCTCTCATTCTCTCCCTCCGTCGTCTCTTCACTCTGGTCTGTCTCTCGCCTCCCTCCTCTTCCTCTTCTGTCTCTCCACAGCGATGCAACAATTAACCAGGCAGCATCTGGTGGAGCAGAGGTGGATTCAGTTTCTCTCAAACAAATCTGACAGTGACTCTCGGAAGCCCTTTCTCTCCGGCTATCCAAGTGTAAATGGTATTACTTGGCACCACGTCGAATTTCTAGCAGCCCTGTATTTTGAGAACATCCTCGTTATTTTGTTGGCACGGGCATGGTGTATTTGGAGCGGACAATAGGAGGATGTGTTTGCCAATGTCCGTCGGTATGAAGCTGCTGGAGTCTAGTTTGGCTTGTTGAAGTGGCAGGCATTTCTCCTTCTCTATATGGGTCTTTCCTATATTAACGTCTGTCGCTCTTGGGGATTATGTGATTTTAATGTGATAATCCGTTATGTTTAAGAGAAAAGTTTAGAGGGAAACATTGTTAGGAAAGTTAGTTTGAATTTGTATAAAAACATGGATGAACACTCTTAGAAATAAAATCACTAATATTCACCTCTAATGTATCGTTATTAAAGGGACAGCTCACCCAAAAATTCTAATTTACTCACTATTTACTCTCCTTCAATTGGTTATAAACACAAAAGCAGATATTTTGAAGAAAGCTGAAAACTTGTAACCCCCGGCTTCTACAGTAAGAACAACTACTACTATGGAGGTCAATGGTTACAGGTTCCAAGCTTTCTTCAAAATTACTTTGCGTGTTCAACAGAAAGAAATCATAATAGGGTTAAAACAAGTAAAGGGTGAGTAATTAATGAAATACTTTTCATTTTTGGGTGAACTATCACTTGAAGGCGGTGATTCTCAACCGGTGGGCCTCAGAAATCCTGCAGGTGGGCTTCGAGATAGCTTAAATATATATATTTTTAATTTTATTTTTAAATATGTCATATTAAAATGATCGAAGTAATGGCATTTCCTGTTTTCTGTGATTGATTACTTCGGACTTTCAACCGCTGCATGTCAACCAGGACTACATTCTCAGTTGTATAAAGTGAGCTGTCATGCAAATGGAAAAGTAACGATGATTAGAGTTATAATAACCAGCTTGTGCGTGCCTCACATTTGTGACTCGTACTGTATCAGTCGCACAGTCTGTTGGTTCACAAACTATGCATGCTCTCTTTGTGTGAACACTTTAAAGTAACCACATAGTTGTACAAATGAATGTCCTGCGAGTGTTTTATAATGTATGTGCGTCCGTACAGGAGAATCTAGTGAGACTCGGTGGTGTTTCAGTGCTGATCAGCAAACCCAACCGCCTTAAGATTGGTGCGTTTCAACAGATTTACAGTGTGTTTTTTTTTTTTACTGTATTTTACTTTATTTGTGTATTTTTAAGGGATATGAATAGTAGATCAATAAATGACAGGTAATCAGTCAAATTCAAAGCAGGAGCTGTTTGTTACCATCTAATGTTGTTCTGTCATGTTCATTTATTGAAGAAAAGGCTCAAATGCCCTGCAATAAAAATAAGAGAATAATAATAGAAGGCAAAATAAATGTTTTGCTAATCATAATTTTCTCTAGACAATCAGTTTAAGGGAACATTTCAGACAGGTGGGCCTTCAAAATATTTTTACAGAAGGAGGTGGGCCCTAAAATGAGTAAAAGTTTGAGAACCCCTGATGTAAGGTACAATATGGACCCTTTTTAGGTACAAACATGTACCTTTAAAATACCAATATTGATCCTTTAGAAACTAATATGTATCTTTAAGAACTCTTTTGAAAGGTAATATGTTCCTTTATTGGTGATGACATGTCTTAATATGAAAAAGTTCATGGTGCTTTTTAAACTTTTTTAATTCCCAGTGTCCATTGTTTTTCACAACAATACTTAAAGTGGCTTTCATATTCACAAAAAAAAATGTTGTTTAAACAATATTTTCAGTTCAGTTTAGTTAATTAAATACTGGTTTTCACTTAAATAATTGTACTTCGCTAGCTGGCCTCCATTACAAATAGATAACCATAGTTTCTAAATCAGGAGTATAAAAAGCCAGAAGACTTGTTTATTACAAGCATGACAGGTATGACACTTGTTAAATTTGATGATACAAAATAAAGAGCATTACTGTACTTTAAATATGCCCTAAAATGAACAAATACAATTCACAATCTAATAAGTTTTACAGAGTTTTATGTGATTACAGTTGAACCACTGATGTCACATGTAATGTTTTGGCAGTGTTTTGGTTCCTTTTATGACCATCGCTGTCTATGTAGGAGGCGTACTCACACTATGCTATCCGAACCATGTGTGAGTGCTGAGTGTGAGTGCACTGAATCGGGCTCAGGCACAGTACAGTTGGCCGGCCCTGGCCCGATTGGAAGAGGTGTGCCTGGAGCGCGGTTCACTTGGGCTAGTGTGAGTGCAAGCGCGCCTGAGCCCGAAACTGAAGAGGAGACATGACTTTTCATTTCTACTGTTTAATGGATGCAAATTGTCGTAAAATATTAAAGATGCAAACCCTCACTGCATGACAGCGGGGCCTTCAGCAAAACCTCCTAATTCCTGCAGCACGAGGACTTTATGATTGTTTATGAGCGTCAAAAGTGGCTGATCTGTTCAGCGAAATATTTGACTGCATGTCCTTGCATATCAAACCACTAAAACGATATAATCATATAAAGACATGTCCACTGTGCTGAGCGAGAGCGCTTCTCTTAAACTGAACAGCGCATCATCGATGACATAAGCGTGCTCAGGCCTGAATGTAATGAGAGTGCGGTCCGTCGAGGGAGGGGGGACAAGCGTGCTTCGTCCTGGTTCAAGGCAACTGTACACAGTGTGAGTAACCCTTAAAGGTTTGGAATGACATGAGGGTAACTATTTAATAACAGAATTTAGGTTTTTGGATGAACTAACCCTTTAAACCATGCGTTCTGGTAAGAGTAGATTGATGTAATGCTAAAAGCCTGAGAGATGTGCCTCTTCTTGTCGTTTATTTGTTCGCGACTGTCTCTAGGGTCTGTTGAAAAGCACACCTGATCCCAAGAGGCCACCAGAATTGAAACATTGATTCAGTGCTTGTTTGACAGCAGACGTGGAAAATGTATTGCTCCAAAACAGATCCAGGTCTGAAAGAATATTGGGGTGCAATGACAGAGAAATGACATTTTGAAAACAGTGCTTAGAAACACTAAACATCAGTGGAGGATCACTATTATAGTTACTTTCCTTCAAAATCTCAGACTGAAAGATCGGCCCGACACATCTGATCGGATTCTATGAAGAAACCACGTCAGATAAGCAAAAAGTATAGTTTATTTCATGATAACTTCTGCATACTGTCCTACTTATTATATAGCTCTTACATGTACTGTACATATGCACTCACCGGCCACTTTATTAGGTACACCTTACTAGTACAGAGTTGGACCCCCTTATGCCTTCAGAATTGCCTTAATCATGTGTGGCATTGATTCAACAAGGTACTGGAAAATTCCTCAGAGATTTTGGTCCAGATTGACATGATAGCATCCCGCAGTTTCTGCAGATTTGTTGGCTGCACATCCATTATGCAAATAAAATGTTAATTATGTGCATTTACATTAAGTTGTTAGATCTGCTGACTGTATTGGTAACCGAGGCTGTGTCCGAAACCTCCTACTACTCAATAGGCACTGCATTTGAATTTAAACGTTCTACTCGGTTGTTAGAAAAGTAAGTTAATGAACTACCTGCGACAGTTGCGTCGCTTCACTCCTATTCATGAATTCTCTCGCGGGGCATCATGGGATAGCGCAGCGTGCATGCGAAGCGCACTTCAGAATCTCGCCGGAAGTAGTAAGTCATCTGGGTACTTCTTGCATACTGCTTTTCGAGTTCTATGAATTCGGACATACTACTCGTCTCGCATACTGATTTTAGCGTACTGTATAGTATGGAAGTATGTGGTTTCGGACGCAGCCCGAGTAACCGACAGTAAACAAGGAAAGCATAATGGAGACTGATTAGTCATGTTGGTGTAATGTTTCCTATGTCAGAGTTTATTTGGCAAATGTGTTTCCACCTCCCATTACTTGGAGATCATTAGGAATAAAGAAAAAAGCCCTTTAGTGTTATACAAACCTTATATTTACACTTTACACTTTACAATAAGGTTCATTAGTTAAAGCATTTACTAAAATAAACTAATCATGAACAATACTTGTACAGCATATATTGCATAATTATTCAAATTAAGTCAACATAACATTTCCAAGTTACAATGGGTTTACTCCTTTTTTTAAATAAAGCCAACTTGCACTTTTAAGGCAACAGGTTTAAAACAACAGTTTTTTTTTGTTTAGTTTTTTTTTTTACAGTGCATGTATAAAATAAATCTAAGATGCAGTATTGCTTTTTAATAATTGTTAAGACATACAATTTGTTCTACCATTTCCTTTATAAAATTTGGTAAACATTTCACAGCGAAAATACCTAAAACTGGTTAAAAAGTGTCAAATTGATCATCTTTGTGTTGCGCACGTGCATGTGTGTATAAAAGTGAAACAATGTACTTATTCAGACCTGTTTTAATAGTAAAATAAAACAAAAAAGGCTTTCTCCAGAAGAAAAATAAATATATAGGAAATACCGTGAAACTATTGCTCAGTTAAGCATCATTTGGGAAATCTTTGAAAAAGAAAAGCAATTCACAGGAGGGCTAATAATTTTGACTTCAACTGTATATTACCAATGAACTTATTTTGTTCACCTAATCCACAATCTAAAAATAAACAAGCCTGAGACAATCTCTAACACACAGACGACCTTGTTCCTCCAAACCTGGAGTCTTCCAGTTGACCCAGAGTAACACATTTAGAGGCTGACCTAGTGTTAACAGCCAAAAGGACTCCTTCCAAGCTTTTTGCACCTCTTCACACCCTCTCCTTGTCCTTCTCCCCAGAGACCCAAAGAACAGAAACCTAGTTTAGCGTTTTAATAGTTTTCCACGGCACGCGGCTCCAAAGGTCACGTGAAGGACACCAGTAACCTCTTAAAAGCAGAGCTGAAATCGCCGGCGCCAAAGCCACATTCGGCGTAGCATGAAAGCGGAGTCCCTTCAATTGAGCCCGCACCTAATTACGGCACGTGCCCTCGATCCCTCCATAAATTGTCCTCTGAAGTGGGCGTCTGGCGTCATGGAGAGCGGTTTTTATTGTGCTTGTTAGATAAGAGGCTGCTGATATTGTGGCTGTGGTGTTGTAATGGGCCTTGATTAGCTACAAAAATAGATTTGTGTGACTGCCGTGTAAGCTGGATACCTCGCCGAGACAAAATTAACATTAGTGTCAATTAAATTTTAATCAGAGCAATATGCTGCAGATGGGAATGAGACAAGGAGCGTACATTAAAACAACGAGCTATGTGATGAGATGGTTGTTTCACTTCTCCCGCTCGCCGAGGAGGAATATCCCATGCTCTGCCGAAGCCTACGCTCATTTCTCTTTCCAGTCGTGCACTTTAGCCTCCGCGTTTCCAATTTCCCCATCTATTTTCTACCCCTCGTCTTGCGCTTGATTTCTTTTCTCAGGTTTCTATGCTCCAACTCACCTGGATCACCCTAGATAGTCTCCTGAATACTCATACTGCTTAATCTTCATGGAGAATAAATCCACTGCATTTCTTATATAGTCTCACTCCTCTGCTGTAACTAGTCTAGTAATATGTAATATTTATTATGTATGTTTGTTTTTCTTTTCCTATTGATAATAATTTTATTGCATTTGAAAAGAAAACAAACATATAACAGTTTAGAAAGTATGATTTAACGTTTCTTACTCATTTATTTTTGCGTTTTGAAAGTGAGACCGGTTGCACTCTGATGCCAAATGTATAAATTATTTGTTTCGAACCTTATGTTGTGATTTAAATGCATTAATATATGCCGTCTATGAAATTCTGTATGTACAAAAGGGTTTTCAAGATTCAGAAGAAGTCACATATTTCAATAATAATTAATTAATTAATTAATTAAAATATGTCCTGTATATTTGATTGAAAAAATACACAGAGGAGCATACGCTTTCACCATGATTTACAGCGTAAACATGTATGTACTAAAAATAGACATATGCATTAGAATAAAAACCATCTGATTATTAAATACTCTACTAAAGGACCACGGTACAGTCCCAAAATACTAATTTACTAATTAATATATCTTTCTACTGTCCTTTAAACTACTAGGTTACTCACATTATTAATAATAATTTAAAAAATCACTTAAAACACAATAGGGCGCCACAGTGGCGTAGTGAGTAGCACGTTCGCCTCACAGTAAGAAGGTCGCTGGTTCGATCCCCGGCTGGTTCAGTTGGCATTTCTGTGTGGAGTTTGCATGTTCTCCCCGTGGTTGCGTGGGTTCCCTCCGGGTGCTCCGGTTTCCCCCACAAGTCCAAAAGACATGTGGTACAGGTGAATTGGGTAGGCTAAATTGTCCATAGTGTATGAGTGTGAATGTGTGTGTATGGATGTTTCCCAGAGATGGGTTGCGGCTGGAAGGGCATCCGCTGCATAAAAAATATGCTGGAAAAGTTGGCGGTTGACTCCGCTGTGGCGACCCCAGATTAATAAAGGGACTAAGCCGACAAGAAAATGAATGAATGAATGAATAATAATATAATCACTTAAAATACAATAAATTTAGTATGATAATGTATTGTTTTATATATTTCCATTAAAACAGGTCTGAATAAGTACATTGTTTCACTTTTACACACATGCACGTGCACAACACAAAAATGTTCAGTTTGACACTTTTTAGACCAGTTTTTGGTCTGTTCGCTGTGAAATATTTAACAAATTTTATTAAGGAAAAGGTAGAAGAAATTCTATGTCTTAATAATCATTAAAAGGCAATACTTCCAGGACTGTATCTTAGCTTTATTTTATATATGCACTGTAACAAAAAAAAGCTGTTGCTTTAAACCTGTTGCCTTAAAAGTGACAAGTTGGCTTTATTTAAAAAATGTAAACCCATTATAACTTGGAAATGTTATGTTGACTTCACATAATTTTAATAATTACGCACATAGTCTATTTAATCATGAATTGTAAAGCTACAGGATTGAAAATTTTGGCTTAACATTATGTTTAATACTTTTCCCCATTTAATTACAAAACTGAAGGCATTTGATTCAGGCTCCCATCACCTATACCACAGTCAACCACTAGGAGTGATATATATTTTGCCTCAACTCAATTAGGCTAAGTCAACAAGGAGAAATGTAACTTTAGCCATTAATGAAGCACTGTGAGTAGCCCGTTTCAGCATTGTGATTTGAATTCAAGCCCACTTAACGTTTCATTTGCTGTGCGAACAATATTTGTGACCTGTTTTGTTCTGGCACCAGGTTATTTATTTACCATGCTATTTTAGGTTGTGCTAGATTGTTTCTGTAAAATGTTAATATATAATTACGTTACATTAAATTCCACATGAAATTAATTTTAAATGATAGTGCTCACTTCCATTTCCATCTCCAACACCATGTCATATCCAACTGTGATACATTAAAAGTTACCAAGTTTGCATTTTTGTCTAACCAGCTGTGACAGCGATATATACTGTTTTCTATTTTAGAATCAGTCTCTACTTCAACAACATCAGGACTGAAACAGCAGCATATAAATGGCCTCTGAGGTACAGATTACAATATGTGCTTTGATTAACGTTAAATGTGTTAAACGCAAGTATAAATATAGTGTTGCAACTGCAGCCTCTGCTTCATGTTGCCAGATCGAATTATTATAAGCATTATGTCACAGGACTTGTTTAATATTTTATGTGACAACATAATTATAGCATTATTAAAGTGAGAAGATAAAGGTTGGGTGAGCAATTCTATATTGTGTTTAAAAAAAAATACAAGAATTTAGCTTACATTGGTCCATTTTTCAGGTTAGGGTTTGTTTTCACAGCAATATCTGCCAACACTACATTGCTGGAACCTAAACTGACAGGTAGCAATCAAAAAAGGAACATGCAGACAGTTTATTGCTGAGGAGACGAACACAATGATCATGATATTGTAATATAACGGTGTTAAAAGCTATTTAAAAAAAAAAGGCTGCATAATAACCCTCATACAACAAATCTGTAGAACAACATAAATAAAACACAAACATTGATTTACAATGCCATGCTAAATTCATAAATAATTCACACAGCAGTCTTTATGAAAATGATTACAGCAAAAGTATTATTGTATTGCTGCATACAACATAAGATTTGATTGTCTAATGCCGAGTTCAGACTGCATGATTTTAGCCCCGATTTTGACTCGCCGACAGGTTTTGAGAAATCGCAGACAAATGCCTGAAATCACAGGCAAATCAATCACACAATATGAACTATCAAAGACGCGATCTAAGAGAATCGCAGATGAGTCGCCGATGCCCGTGAGATATTTGGCGTGCTGAATATCTGGAGCTGTCGGCGATTCAAATCATGCCGTGTGAAATGTGTCTTGACTGAAAATAACATCGGCGATCGCCTACAGCCAATGAGAGAGCAGCATTCACTAGTGTGGGTACCTGCAGGCCAGCGGGAAGTTGAGGGAGAAGTTAAAAGCGGTCATTTTCAGTTCATTCGGACACAAGAAATAGGGGGAAAATGAGTGTAAATTTGTCATGAGCTCCCATGTCTGTTTGACGTGTCATGTGAGCAATATCACAACCCAACCCGGTCAAAAAATAAAAAAGTTGAGGAGAAATTGCTAATTCCCTTTAAAGCCAGTTGAGCAAATATGCATTTTCTACCCCATTAAAGGCTTCTTTCTCGTTATGTAGTTCATAACAAAAGATATACTACGTGTTTTTGGGTGTGAGACGTAGTTTGGACAAAGTTGTCTGTGATTCTTCCTATTTTAAAGTCATGCAGTGTGAAACTCCCTGTCGCCGATCCATCTTGCAGTGTAAACAAAGCAGCGACAAAACGCTAGCCCAGAGAGTCATGCAGTGTGATAACATCTGTGACACGACTACTTTGAAAATCATGCAGTCTGAACTCGGCATAACTTGTGTAGTAGAGTTGCACGATTATCCAAAGGCAACGCTTATGTGCATTTTGGTAGTAAATCCAAATCTTCAATCAGCTGTACATCACCGGCAGCTGCAACAGCGTTTGCTACACAGAGCCATGGTTCAGTGAGAAGCTACGCAAAAGATTGCAGATTATTTTATTGGTGCAGAATTGAAAAAAGTTCTGCGATTTGACAGCTGATGCTTCACTTCTCAGTAGTATTGTCAATAGTATCGATTTTGTTTTTAAAAAAGTCCTTTTTCCATTTCACCACTCTTTAACACTGCTCATGCATCTTTGGAAAGAAGACACTTTGGGCTCTATTATCCATCATCTAGAGTTTATAATTCAGTCATGTGACACGTAGGAAAAGTAGTTGAAATAATAATCCTGGAAAAATTAGATTGATTGAAAGTTTGTCCAATTTCACTCGTGCACGCCTCCCTTTCCACTGCATGTTGCGGCAATATGCACACACTTGGCTGTCAGTAAGGGATCGCACACAGATTACAAAATGCAGAATTTGATATTTTTTATATATTTATTTTTTTAAATTTCATTATAATTTTTTTATTTAAACAACTGTTCCACCAGTCCTTCCTCCATATCCACGTTTATTACCCTAGTTTGTCATGGGGGCATGAATGAAATGTTCATAAGTGAAACTTCCAAACGGCAGTTAAAGTCGAAACATTTAAGAAGAAACACCTAAAATTACATTAGACTCTGCAGAAAACGTGGATAGCCTGGTGATGCAACATTCAAAAAGCACTTCAAGTAACACCTTAATTATATTATTGTCTTATTTAGCTGAAGGCAAATAACTATTATGCCCATGTAAATGTAGTCAGTAGTGTCTTCAAAGTGAAAGATCCAGAAGGGCATCCTGCTGATTGGATTCAAAAGGGCACTTTTTTGTCAGACGGCTCATCAGTTTTACTTTCATTCACCATCATTTTTAAAAAAAGCACCCAGTCCATTTTATTTGTATATATTTTACTCGAGCGCATTAACTCTAAAAGTGCCTGATGTCAGGTCCTGTCTTCCATGTGCTTATGTTTTCGTCATGTGACCTTCCCCATGTGCTCCTTTGTTCTGTTTCCTAATGTTCATTTGTTGCACCTGTGTCTCACCCCTGTGTATAATCAGTGTTATCTCCATGTGTATTTATATCCCTGTGTTCAGTTGGTTCCTTGTCCGGTATTGAATTGAATGTTGATGCTTACTTTCACCCCATGTCCTTCCTGTGTTCATCCATGTAAGTGTTTATCAATAAATCTACGTATTTGATAATCCTACAATCCTGAAGTGAACACAGGCATTACACCAGATAGTTAGCTGTTGGACTAATGTTAATCAGATTCACTGTAGTGAACACATAAAAATCGTCATCGTAATTTACTCAAGCGCACGCTTCAAACGATCGCACAGTTTGAAAACCCCTGACTTAGAACACAGTTGAACAGTTTGATACGGAAGCATCAGAACCGGATTAGGCTTGATTCCGTTTACATCAGAGTTATTCAGTCATTACAAGCCTTTGAAACTCCACCAGTGCAGCTGGTCTCCAATCTGCATTGAGTCAATTCAGAAACTCCCTCTCAGCAGCATGGAGATACTCTACATCTCTATATCCCTCAACCACGCGACCGACTCCACACAAAATCTCTTGCCAGCTCTCGGCTTTTCTCCTCATCCAGCCCATTTTGTCCTCCTTCTTACAAATGTGTGCCTCTTCTTCTCTTACACAATCGCTCTCCTCACATCAACCCCCGCCTCCAAAACACTTTTCCTCACACAAATCTCTCCCAGATCCAATGGCCCTACACCCCTCCTCTCTCTCTTTCTCTCTCTCAGGTGAACAGGTATAGGGTTTTTGAAATGAGGTGATACAAATGTTTTTTAAAGGCTTGCAGCAGTTCTGGAGGAGCCAAGGCTGAGGCCATTGGCGAGCCCATTGTCTGTGCGCATGTGATTCTTAATGTGCTCCATTTGATTTAACGTCTGCGATAGGTAGGATGAGCAGAAACTAGGTCACAAGTGTCCTTACTTTTTTAAATAATAAGGCGAGACTAGAGAGAGAGTGTGTGTGTGCGTGTCTAAGTGCGTAGAAGAAAAAAGGCTGCAAAAAAAAGAATGAGGTGGGAGGGAATCTAATTCAGAGAGAGAAATGGCATTTACAGGGCAAGCGAGAAGCGAGCGGGTATTGGAGAAGACGGAGACGAAGAAGCGGCGGGAGTGGGTGATAGCGCTGGCAGCTAACGAGAGAACGAGTTTGTGATTGCCTCTCAGCGCCTGTGGTGACACTCTTCTGATAGGCAGAACAACTGAAAACGAGAAAAAGAGGGTATTTACATTGCTAAAGCCTGCCGTAGTCTTTTTCTCCTCCGGTGATAGTTGCGACAAGCCCTGCCGCTGATTGCTCTTGGCCATTTCTCCACACTCTCTCCGTTTTCAGAAAGTTTGCTCTCTCTCTCTCTCTCTCTCTCTTTGCCTCGATGAGGGTAAATTGCTGGAGCTCTTGATTGCAAGATGCTAGTTAGCTTTTAGCTGAAAGAACTGAAAGAACTTTGCAGTGCTGTGGTCTTTGTTGGCATGATTGCGTTGAGGGGGCTCTGACAGAGCTGTTTTATTGGCCACTTGGGTTGGATTCTCAAGGAGAGTGGTTTAAACTTCAATATGTGATTACCTCAGCTTCTAATGCGCCGTAAAACTCTGACCTGAGTTATTTCTGTTGGAGTCTCACATAGAGCTTCCACTATACCATCTTAGGTTCATATCACACCTCACCTCATCACACCCAAACAACCAAATAATTCGCCGCTGAACTATCATAATATGATGCATCGTTTGGAAAAAAAAAACATGTAGTGACAAGTGTTTCCCAAAACCGTAGTTTCTCTGTCGCAGATCCATCATTTGAACTACAGTTATAGAGTAAAACCTCCTTAATGACGCTCTAAACAGGGTGGAGTAACAACTGCTTTATGCAAGAACTCCATAATATTTTTGTGCAAATTATATTGTTTTACACGCACTTAAAATAATAATAATAATAATCAATATTAGTTTTGTCACATGCCAGGCTCGTACCAGCTGCTCCACCTATCACCTGGTTGAGAGAACACCAACTTGATGGATAGACGTATTTGAGACGGTTGGATAGATGTAAAATGACAAACTGGATTATACCACCATTATAGACCAGAATGAAAAGGTAAATAATGGCATGGCAGTCTGTAAATAAATGCATTTTTACGAAAACAAACAAACATTTTAAAAAAGAAGGGAAAACTTTTACTCAAAAAAAAGTGAAAAAATCTGTTTTGTGAAATTCATTTAATTCCAAATAAGGATTCCATTGTAAGCGAATAAGATGTAGTATTATGTAAAGCGTGACATTAAAATCTAAATATATGTCATGTGAACAATTCAGCCAGGTGTGTATTTAATTCAAAGGTGCCATTAGCTATGTTTCCATCCAATGAGTCAAAGAGAACAAAATCATCACTTCCTGATTAACTGGCGCCAAACATCAAAAGTAAAAATGGAATTTGCTGAGGTAGGAGAAGATGCATCAATCTTTTCATTATTTCATAAATGACGATGCAGACACGTAATGAACACATGGTGGCTTATGAAGGCGTGAAACACAGGGCACATATGCTCTCGGCATTTATTTGAGGTAATTATTAATACACTATTACTGAAACAGTTAAGGTATTTTAGAATGACTAAAACAATATTCCAGATGTTTTACAATGGGGTCAGGCTGCTGCTTTATCCATTCACAGACATTTTTTATCATCACTTGATTTCTTATAACAAAATCAAATGACTTTCTTTTAATGCGCATACTGGAATTTGTTCGGTATAAGTGTTTCAATTATAGTTTATCTTTTCTTATCGAATAAAAAGCTTATCCTACTACGTTATGCGCATACATTTTTACAACATTATTTTGATGTCCAATATCAAGTTCAAATGTTGTTGATATTTGGTTGATTTTTTGGTTGTGTTGGAAAGTGACCAAAATGCAACGCTGAGCCAACATCTTAAACCAACATCATTCATTCATTTTTATTTTCGGCTTAGTCCCTTTATTATTTCGGGGTCGCCACAGCGGAATCAACCGCCAACTTATCCAACATTTGTTTTACGCAGCGGATGCCCTTCCAGCCACAACCCATCTCTGGGAAATAAACCAACATCATATAGACGTCAAATACTGACATTTATTTGTCAAGTTTGACAACCAAAATCCAACATCTGTTAGATGTCATAGTGGTAACGTTCACACAACATCAAGCTGTAACATCATAAGACGTTGAAATTTGGTTTATTTTAGGTTGGATGTTGAACATTGGTTTCTGACGTCAACCTGATTTTCATTTCCAAACAAAATGCAATGCCCCCACAGCATTGGGGTTCAACGTCAATCTGACATCCTGCTTCTGCTCAGAAGTGGCCCTTAACTCAGAAAAAAAGGATCTCCAGAATGCAAAGCTCCTAAGACATATTAAAGATAATGTAACCCTTTACATCCCCATCCCCTCCAGAAACTTTTTTTTTTGTTAAAATGGTTAAAAGTTTTGTATTTATTTTTATTTTTTCACACTGAGTCTGAATGTAATGATAGGATGTCCTATACCTGCCTGTCAGCCTGTGTACTTGCACACCTCTGTGCACCCATCTCGAGCCAGCAGTGTGTTTCGTGACAGTATGCAAACAGAGAACGGAAGGCATCTGACAGCTACCTTGCATTCCTCTTCAACCAACAAAACCTGGCACAAGAAAAGGAAGCTAGATATAAAAGATGGTTTTACAGACTCATAACAAAAAAAAGTCTGGATCAAGAAATATCTAAAAGCAGAATTAACACTTGTGTTTCTTTTTTTAGGCAACTAAGAGAACTTTGTACTACAAAGATGTCTCATTGCCAAATAAGACATGAGGTTACTGCAGAGTTATGCATGTTAGTGCGTTTTAGAAGATGAGTGACATTAAACTCCTAAGCTAGCTTGTGTGGAAATACTAAATGATATAATCTAGTTTCAAATTAACAAAAAAGTTATAGTCTTTGGTTTTAAAAAATGTCAACAGCCCAGGCGTGACAGATATGATGCCTTCCTGAGCATTGGCAGATTCCAAAGTAATGTAAACAAGGTCTCAATAACTAAAGATAATTTTGAGGCCGAATAATGGTGGCGCAGCGAGTAGCACGATTACCTCACAGCAAGAAGGTCGCTTACTTGAGCCTTGGCTGGGTCAGTTGGCATTTCTGTGTGGAGTTTGCATTTTCTTCCGTGTTTGTGTGAGTTTTTTTCTGGGTGCTCCGTTTTCCCCCACAAGTCCAAAGAGTGGTGTAGATGAATTGGGTAAACTAAATTGTCCTTAGTGTATGTGTGTAAATGAGTGTGTGATGATGAGTGTGATGTTTCCCCGGGATGGGTTGCAGCTGAAAGGGCATCCACTGCGTAAAACATATGCTGGATAAGTTGTCGGTTCATTCCGCTGTGGCAACCCCAGATTAAGCCGAAAAGAAAATTAATTAATTAATAATCTCTTTTGTTGATTAGATTTGGGCAGGTCAAACTTGTCTGCTCAGAGTCTGGACAGGTTCTTTCAACTATTTATCACATATGCATGACCTTTTTAGCCACATCCACCATATCACTGCCCCACCTAAAACATATGTAACACACAGGACAACTCTGTCCAAATTAGACTCTAAGAGACTGTAAGGGACTCTTGTATACTCTTGCAAACACTTGTAGACTTCTTGAAGATGAGTGTTTGACTGTAGAACAACCAACACGTTCTCAATAACGAATTCTGCTTGTAACAAATCTCTTGGTTTGGGTTCTGAAATTTATGTCAATTTGATGCCGTGGAGACTGAAATCACAAATTTCCTACACTTGCTATTGCTATCCTCACTGAATCTGCCTACTTAATCTAGAAAATAACAAAAGCAGCAGACGCAATTTTTGTCTGAGTGCAAGTTTATCAATCAGTCAATTAGTCAATCATAGGTGAAGGAGAGAATAGTTGCCAGAAATAGCACAAGTATATAGCACGACCTTGTTTTTTGAGGTTCTTTTGTGGAAATCACATAAAACTAAACTACATAGTTATTGGACCTCGTGGAACACAGTAGTTTTCTGTACATTTAGACATGTATTTTTTGGTTTCTACCATATATTTAATAATAAAATACTGGCAACCACAGCAGTGTTTTTTTTGTTTTTTTGTAAATTGTACAGATTTTATTTATTTATTTATTATTATTATTATTATTATTATTATTATTATTATTATTATTATTATTATTATTATTATTATTATTA
>CAIGQQ010038154.1:13686575-13744122 GCA_903798035.1 Danio albolineatus
TGCATTTGGATCCATTTGACTTTTGTCTGTATCCCGCACGTGACAGATAACAAGCTATTTAAATAAGACCACCTCTAAGCCAAACTGTGGGTACAAAAATTTGCAGAAATCATTTAAGTAAATTTTTGTTCCTCTTAAAGGTAGACATGGCACCCCCGTATTGACAGAAAAACACAGAATTAATGACATTTTTGCAGATTTATTAAAAAAGAAAAATTGTAATATGGGAATACTATATAAGTATTCACCCTTTGCTTAGAATTTAGTGTAAGCAAACTTTTGATTTTAATACAGCCACGAGTCTTTTTGGGAAAAACGCAACAAGTTTGTCACACCTGGAATTGGGGATCCTCATGCCAAATGGCTGCATTATAACAAAGAGTGAACATTTTAAGAGGGTCTGAATACTTTCAGTACCCACTGTATATTGAGCCACTTACGTATATTCACTTACCCTCTACGATTCCCCAATAGACACCTATCTCACACCAAATTTTAGCCTCAGAGAAAACATACACCATGTAATGTCCTTTGTATTAATCTGTTAATTGGTAAATGGGCACTTGCCACGTGTCTCAGGATAAACAAAAATCTAACTGAATTGAATAGTTAACTCTCACTCTTGAATTCATATTTCTTAAAGACGGGGCCTAAACACTATGGTCTTTTAAGCGGTTGGTTGCAAGATGCTAAAGTACAGGATGTATACTGTATACAGGATGTCTGTCATCCATTATGCATAAAACAGAATTATATTTAGAATAAATGGCAACGCTAGTTACCACACATCAAACTATAGTAAATCCTGCCCATAGCAGTGTTCTCATGGTTTAAGCATACACTGCATGAATTCTTACTCCCAGTGGTGTCAGCATACACTGCACTTACACAACCAATTGAAAATACAGCTTAACCAAGTGCTGAAAAAAATATATATATTCTACCGCCACTCTTGCTCTGGACCCTTTTATTATTTAATCTGATTTGTAATGCCATAGTTTGAAGTGTGCCTTTCAATTGACTCTCAGTTGTATATTTTATTAGCTTAAAAATAATTTATCTGTTGGAGAAAAAAAATAGAAAAATCCACTTAGATCCCTGTCTCCAATATAGCAAGCTCTCTTGAAGAATTAACTAGCTTAAGAGGGAGTTAAAAATGACTAAAACAAAGAAAAGAAGGGAGCAGGCAAGAGACCACGGCAGTTACGTAGGAAAGAAACTTTTGTGACCCAATTTGAAAGGGAGCCATGTCATTTCAAGGTAAGTTAATTTTCGCGAGCGGCTGTGTAATTAATTTTACAGGAAGACCTCACTTTTAGTGTCACGTTTTCTGAAAATAGCTTGACGCCGTCATGCACTAATTGCGTATCAGAAGTGCCTACCTCTCTATTTAACTTTATATTCAATTACACACTAGTGATTGTGAAAGCAAAAATAATTAAAGGCGTCATTTTATCAGTTCATCTCCAGAATCATCCTCAAACCTTGACCTATGCTGTAAGTTCTCGCCTTTTCTATACAACTTAAGCGGCTCTACCTTGAAATTCACCTTGAGAAGTCAATCAGCAGGTAAAAGTTCATAGTTCGCCAGTGCATCACAAACAGAACAGGAGCCAATTACATCCCTAAACCTCTCTGTTGACAAAAGAGCCCTCCAAACTGAGATGGAGTATAGATTTTTAATTTAAAACTGCAACATGGGGGTCAAAACACTCTCATTTCAATAGACAGAAAGGGAGGGAGCGAGAGCGAGTGAGCGGGAGATAGGATATAGAGAAATTATGTTTGAATGGAAAATTTATGAGGACTAATATGCTCTGTTGCCGAGTTAAGTATGCATACTCAAGTGAAAATATTCATAATCAAAGCTTCTGTATGGTGAGTTTTCTTAGAATGTCTCTTTTGTGCTTTCTACTTTTTTGTGTACTTATCCTTACCTGCTTATTGAATCACATTATACTTCACCTTTAAAAATAACATTAAATGACTGCAAACTTATACTAAAAAATACAATAGTTACATACATGCCTGTAACCAGGGGGGTTCGGGTGGTTCAATCGACCCACCTCCCATGGCCAAAAGGTCCAGAATTTGTCCTTTTAATTTTTTTATGTAATTTAAAAAAATATATATTTTATAATAAAATGTAATGGTCACACTTTATTTTGATGGTCCGTTTGTTGAGTTTAAGTTACATTGCAACTAATTCTCATTAGATAATAAGTAGATTGTTAGGTTGAGGTTAGGGTTAGGGTTAGGGTTAGTGTAAGTTGACATGTATTGGCAAAGTTTCTTATAGTCAGTTAAATGTCTGTTGAAGGACTGGTAAATGTCAGTATCAAAAGATATTAAGCAGGCAGTCTACTAATACTTAAATGCACCATCAAAATAAAGTGTTGCCAGTGTAATTTTAAATAACTATGGCCAGTAAGTCAAACCCCATTGAGCCTCAAAGCCACAACCCAACAAAAAAGTTTGTGTTTAATAGATGGAAAAACAAGGCTAAACATGGCCTGCCAGTGAAAATCTAATAGACATCTAAGGTATACCTGTCAACATTGGGATGTATGAAAACCAACTTATTAAATATGTCCGTCTGGAGCCGTTTCAAAGTAAATAAACAGTTAAACAGTCAGTAATCATTTTTAGATTATTATTTACAAAAGAAAATTTAATAGTATACGTTAGCAAACAGTTTAGCTTATTAAAATTAGCTGTTATAAAGAAATAGGATCAAGTTATCAAATCTTATTCATCTTTTCCTCACTGTATAACTCACACATTCTGAATAAAGAGCAGTGAATGAATCTCATTTATTTAGATTTTTTGTTTGATTACATTAAATAACAGAGAGGTCACTGATATAAATAAAAGTTTACATATATAGTTATAATGAAAGCATTCGATTGCTTACCTAAAGTTTTATGCTCATTTAGGAAAAAAATTATTTGTGTTTGAAAAAAACCTCATCAAGATCGACATCTTTAGATGTTATTATTATTAATTATGTGTATATGTCTGTTCAAACACAAACACAAAACCCAGTATCCACTTTCACTATGCCTCTAATCGAGTGTACAGAATCTGTTTGGGAAACAGCGTCTGTTTATCACTACGGACGCGTCAGCTGAAAGTCACGCACCACTTTATGACTGTTTTGAGAATTGTATAGGAGGAGCGACGGTACCTGTAATGAAAAGGAAAGGGAATCCCGCCATTTTTATGTTTATTTCAGAGTGTTTCATGCCTAAATAAACCGAAAGCACAGACAGATTCCAACAGATTTAAGAGCAAGGGTGGCCCCTGGTGGTTCGGCGGTATGGGTTGCGTATAGGGAGGATCGGCTCTTTATTATTATTGACACCCGTCGGAGAACGACTGAAAATACGGGAGAAATACGGGAAAATACATTTACGGGATGATAGCGGGATAGAACTGTAAAATACGGGAGAATCCCGGGAAAAACGGGAGGGTTGACAGGTATGATCTAAGGATGGCCCAAAACTAGACTAGTCATCAAATTTATTTTGATGGTCCATTGAGTATTATCTGTTGATACTGGCATTCAACAGTCCCTCAACAGACATTTAACTGACTATAAGAAACTTTGCATGTGTAGACTTTATATGTGTAGTCATTCATTTCTGTTTATTTGATGACTAGTCTAGTTTTGGCCTATTCTTGGACACCTATTAGATTTTTACTGACAGTCCAAATTTAGTCTTGTTTTAGTCAAGACGACTATGTTTAGACGTCTATTAGACATCTTTCAAAAACAAACAAACAAACAAAACAATGCCTGCTGGAAATAATGTGACGCGCATCATGTGACCTAACCCACTGAGTGGTAATGTATGAATCTTTAATGCGACACCCTCATCTATACCGAGTAACGCTATGGGTCGAAAAAGCTCGAGATGGAAGAGAAAGCATGAAGCACCATCATTGTCGCAAAATATTGAACATATGTACAAAAAGAGGTCACACTTTATTTTGACAGTTCGTTTGTTGAATGTAAGTTACATTGCATCTAATTTTCATTAGAATATAAGTAAACTGTAAGGTTGGGGTTAAGGTTAGGGTTAGTGCAAGTTGACATGTACTTGCAAAGTTTCTTATAGTCAGTGTAATGTCTGTTGAGGGACTATTAGATGTCAGTATCAACAGATATTAAGCAGTCAGTCTACTAATACTCAAATGGACCATCAAAATAAAGTGTTGCCCAAAAAGACTGCCAAACAGGGTAAAGCTAACATTACTTACTTCCTAACAGATGAGAATCTGTCCCTGCCATGAGTTTCTAGGCTAACTGGCCACATTAGCTGGGACGTCCTGTATATTGGGCATTATTGATTTGTCCCGTACATTACCTTTCATCCCCTATTTTTGACATTAAATGTTTTGAAAATAGCTGTCCAATAAAGGATTTAAAATCAAGCCTCAGCCATGAGCTGTTACTTCACAGCAAAAGGCGCTAATCCAATCACGTCTGTGTTTTTGAGGCTGTTTACACCTGGTTACTTCATTCGTTTTATTCTGATCAGATCGCTTTAACAACTTCAGAAGGTGGTCTGGGACCCATTCCAGATGAAACTGGACAAATCTAAATATAAATTAATTCAAATAAAATAAACAATGACCTGGAGAAAATCTAACCTGAGCCTGTTTAGAGCCAAACACACGTAAAGTGCAAAATTATATAAAAACACTTTTTGCTAAGCATAAAACATGTATTAACAATCAAAAAGCCTAAGTAAGAATTTAGCATGCCATAATATCTGAAAATGTTTGAATAATAATGTCTGTTTGAATATAAATCTCTCAAAAAAAAAAAAAAAAAAAAAAAAAAACACGTAGTGTGTGTTGGATGAACAAAATTTGCACATGAACTTAGTAAGCAACTTGACAAAACAGTTATTATTTTTGTTACTGCAAAAATCATGCACATTTCAAAACACAAGCTAATCCAGCACAAAATATTTCATAAAATGTCATCAAAACGCTGTATATAAACATCTTATGTTTATCTTATGTCAGTCCAATACAAAATGCGTGGAAAAAATGCAAAATAAGATCTACTTTGAATGAAAAAACAAGGCTGGCTACAGGCCTGACATATTTACAAGTTGATGTGTTGTCCAAATCACTAGCCTAAATTTTTTTTAAAACTGTCTACAACAATATTTCAGATTAAAATGTATATATAACCACATATATTTAGTTGCTTTAAACTATTTTAATATTTGTTTTGTCACATTTTAAATCCTATTAACCCCCTGGTTAAAAGCCACTTCTGTAGAAGAGAGCCATTTGTTATGAAAGCCTCAATTTGGTAACTGTAAAGGAGGTGTTTTGACAGAGCTAAATTAAGGCCACATACTCACTGCTCAGATTTTGAACACGAAAGTGACAAACCACATTTAAATATGTGAGCAAATCCCCTAAATGATCATCCCATGTCTGTACTGAACATGACTCACTGGTATAATTGTGATGATTGACACACATGATAACCATAGTGATGTTCCGGCATCCTACATGTCATTGGTATTCACTGCTGGACTAATTATGTTCAGCAATTTTAGCTAACCCACCGGCTGGATAGTACCTGATTATATAGATCACATAATCCGATTCTAAAAATCAATACTTGTAATTAAACAACTTTTTAAAATACTCCACAAAACAGTTACTTTTCATGTGTTACGTGATGCACATTATTTGCATGATGGCTGTAAGTTGTTATTGATTCATTGATTCTATCGATATTTTTCTCGTTTAATGTTTAAAAATTTTCTTAATAAACTTGTCACTTATACACATTCTTGATTCTTCGCAAATCATGGAAGAGAGAGGGAGAGGTGTGCAGATTCTGCTCAAACTCTGGTGTGACTATAGTTGAAGCCAAAGGAAAGTGAATGTACACGAGTTAGTTTTCATTTTAAAACATCTAGGCTGTCTCAGCTACACATGGTTTCCACACTACTACATCTTCAACCCTCGAAAATGGTTTAAGATTAAAATGCCAGTGTTATTTTTCTGTATTAAAGGAATAAAATACTGGAAAATTTTTGGAAATAGAGGGACAGATATCGACAGTAACTCTCTTACTGGTCTTCTGAACTTTAGAAGCGTCACATTGGCGCACGATCGCCTCACAGCAAGAAGGTCGCTGGTTTGAGCCTTGGCTGAGTCAGTTGGCATTTCTGTGTGAAGTTTGCATGTTCTCCCCATGTTCGCGCTTCCTCCGGGTGCTCCGGTTTCCCCCACAAGTCCAAAGAAATGTGGTGTAGGTGAATTGGCTAAGCTAAATTGGATGTTTCCCAGTGATGGGTTGCAGCTGGAAAGGCATCCGCTGTGTAAACATATGCTGGATAAGTTGGCAGTTTATTTTGCTGTGGTGACCCCAGATTAATAAAGGGACTAAGCCGAAAAGAAGACGAATGAATAAATGGTCTTCTGAACTACTGTGTATCATTCCCTAATTCGTCAAGAATCAACTCGTCGCTTTCAAGCATATTTCAAGATTTTTTCCCAGTATTTCCAATAATATTATTTCTTCTGGAGAAAGTCTTATTTGTTTTATTTCAGATAAAATAAAAGCATTTGATTTTTTTTTTTACCATTTTAAGGTCAATATTCCTAGACCACTTAAACAATATATATTTTTTTAGATATTCTATAGAACAAAACTCTGCTATTCAATGATTTGCCTAATGCAAATTTGAAAGCGTGTGTGTGTTGTTATTACTATGATATTCACTCTATATCTAGTAAGCGTTTTCTGTAAAACTTACACAAATTTAGCAAATACATTCTTTATAAGCTTCCCATTGAAAAACAACCAGCTGCAATGGGTGCTTGAGGGTTGTATTTTTTATACTGTTGTATAGTTTGTCAAGACTACTCTTTTTGGTGTTCTTTGGTATTCTTTTTGGTGTAATCTATTCATAAACACTGACATGTGGAAAAACAGCACCACAGTGCGTCCGTGTCGGGGTGCTGGCCAAAGGGTTTTAATCTAGTTTTAATCTAATCAATTAACCTAGTTGAAGCATTTAAATCGCAGTTTAAGCTGAATACTTGTATCTTAAAAAATATAAAGCAACATAAGTCTGTGTCATCATGTCATCATGGCAAAGATAAAAGAAATCAAGAAAAATAAAATTAGAAAGAACGAAATTAGAAATTAGTTCTAAAAACTATTATGTTTAGAAATGTCTTGAAAACATCTTAATTCTGTTGGGTAATTGGGAAAAAATATGGGGGGGGGGAAGCTAATAATTCAGGAGGGCGAATAATTCTGACTTCAACTGTACATGCCCAATGAGTGTGAATTATGGCATATCATGTTTTTTTACGCTGTATAATGTTGACAGAAATAGTTTTTTTCTGAAATACAGTAAAAAGGACAAGGACAGTTTTAATTTTAAGAAGCTGTTTTAAAACAAAAACACAGCATGAGCGAGCCAGTGATTGAAATACAGCACAAAAAAACTGTAATGTAACCAGTTGGCACACTAAAAATAGAGCTGAAATAAGGGACTGTCCGGTCACCGTTAAACTAGTCAACCTCACAACCATCCTGCCTGTCTCGGTTGACTGGTGTGTTGATTTGTCGTAGATTTTGGTAGGTATGAGTCAGGGTGGTGTGTGGATGTCCGTGTGAGCGAATAAGAAGTGTGAAAGAGAGAGAGGTGAGAGTTTGACCTTTCTTGTTTGTGTGCATGTCTGTGGCTGTTGTTGCCGTCGAGGTGTTGCTAGGGGGCCATCTTGACAACTTCCTGTGATGGGCTGTAATCAGGCTGGCGGCCCTCCTCACACCTGATCTGAGTGCATGTGGCCTGTCACCTAAATTTAGCTCGGTGACATGTGTGAAGATACACACATGCAGAAACAAACACACACAGACATAAGCTTTCATCACGAACCATAATACTAAATAATATAAAACAGACACACACATGTTTGTGTGTGAGGATATTACACAGATTCCATTGTTTTTATATCAGGTTAATGATACTGTCTATAGCCAAACCCCTACACATACAGTACCACTAAAGCCCAGTTTATACTTCTGCGTCAAGTTGTCACGATCACCAGCGATCTCCACAGTCAGAGATCGCTGGTTCACACACACACACTTCCGGGAACTACAGATTGCTAAGGACTACAACTCCAGTCATGCAGTGCACACACACACACTCCTGCTCCATATCACGACTGATTGCATACACACCACCATCAAAGACTGATTACACTCACTACATAAGCAGCACATACACGCACATCATTGCTGAGTATTGTTCATCTATTTGTGACATACAATCTGTAGTTCCCGGAAGTGTGTGTGTGAACCAGCGATCTCTGACTGTGGAGATCGCTGGTGATCGTGACACAAGTGACCGGTGTGACCCACGGCACATCCAATGCGCATTGTCGTGCATTTATACTTCTGCATTCTCTTTGTGTTGCTCTGTAATAACACTTCCGAAACTCTAGCTGGCAGTAAGGTGTTTATATTCCTACCTTAATGTACAAGTGGCTCAAACTTGCTCATTTTGAGGCGGGAACCAGTGGACATGCTAAAACTTTATTAATAAGGTAAACACAAATCCATCTAGAGCTACTTCACGGGACTTGTAAACACTCACTCTATTGGGCTCGTGCGGCTAATACTCCACACACACTGGGCAGCGCAACCAAGCCGACCAATCACAGAGCTTGCGCTGCACGTCGCTTCGACGTATAGTTAAATTTTTTGAGAGGTGCGTGCCAGCGTCAGCGATGGCCACGTCGACCACATACATACGCGTGCCCTTGACGCAGAAGTATAAATCAGCCTTAAGCCTAACCTTCAGAGAAACAATTGCAAATCATTTGATGCTTTTATAAACATTCATTCATTCATTCATTCATTCATTTTCTTTTCGGCTCAGTCCCTTTATTAATCTGGGGTCACCACAGCGGAATGAACCGCCAACTTATCCAGCACGAGGCTCGAACCAGCGACCTTCTTGCTGTGAGGTGACAGCACTACCTACTGCACCAATGCATCGCCTTTTTATAAATATGTTCTGGCCAATTTATAGGCATTTTTATTTAATGAGGACCACACTGTGATGGTGCGTTCACACAAGAAGCGGATGAAGCGTCAAGCGTGAGTGATTTACATGTTAAGTCTGTAAGGGTCCATTTATTAGTCCGATGACGGAGCTAACAGTATGGGTGAAGGTAAATGCGTGTAAGCCTTTTAGCACATGTGAAAAGAAATATTTTTAATTATGAAAACATATTTTGATTCGCTTTCATCTCCGAATTTAATCTGACTCCAATTCATTATAATTTAGATATCCATTCATCCAATTCAAGCCGATTACCTTATAGGTTATGATTTGGTCTAATTTAGATTGATTAACCTAATAAATCCTTATTTTCAAGTAATGGTTCATTGTTTACCCGAAGTCGCTTAGAGTCAGTATGCTGGCCAGCTACATCTGCTCACGGACACATCCTCGCCGGTTCTGGTTCTTAGATAGAGGATATAACTGTAAACTAATTTCCTTTAAGTAATAATAGGCCGCCCCATGCTTGCTCATACATAAAGAAAGTTTGATTTAGCCACTAGATTATAACATACTAAGTCAGTAGATTCAGTCAGAAATCAGCAGGTCTTAAATGTTGTGCTAGAAGGCTTCATCCATTTAGCCTGGACTGTATGACAAAATCCCGGTCGTCGGTTGCGGAAACTCCAGCCTAAGACAATCTACTAGATTCAAATGATTTCAGGAGATATTTAATTAAACAAAAGTCTTTACATTTATTTGTCAGGCAAATATTTTCAATTCCAATTCACATAATTGCACAAGATAAGCCAATTCAAATTGTACAACATCAATTTCTCCAAGGTAGATTAAGAGTGATTACCTGACTATGTAAAAATACGTTGTAGTGTCTGAGTTCTGATTCAGAGCTCCAGAAACTCAAACACTACAAGGGGGTCCTTCAGTGACTGAATCCCACTGGCCTAAACAACATCGATACCTTATATACCCAACAGGGCGTCACAATTGACCCTTGCCTAGTGTATTTGATGTGTTAATCATCTCTGGAGGGGGGAGCATCTGGCAGAGATTTTATCAAAGTCAAAACCCAAATAACCAAATACAAGTGAAATATCACAGTGACATTAAGACCACTTTACCAATCACACAGAGACATTTAAAATGATACCAAACATGAAGATAAAGCTATAAGATACACCACATTAAAACCTTGAACATTTAGGTGGAATGTAAATTATCTGCTCTGATGGAGAAGGTAACTGAAAGGTCAAGAAGGGGGCTTGGTGTGAAAGGAGCAAAGTCTCACATTGCTGCATTCCCTCTGGTATCATCAAAGACATACAGTCAGGAAGATAAGCTCAGGATGACTTGAATTGAATAGTTGAACAGCTGGTCTCGTGATCTTCTCTCAGATTAGAAAGTTTATTGTTTTAGTGCCTGACCATTCCCGTGGTCTTCTCTCGTGGAATTAATTATTATGGAGAGATATATCCATCCTTACAAGTCAATGCAAAGACGCGAACAGACATCCTGCAGCACTATACATGTGAACGAGGTTTTATGAATGACGCGATTGGTGCAAATTGAATGTTTATGCGTTTGATACACTTAATTTGCGAATCGCTCGAGTTGGAAAAGCTGAACTTTAGCAGACATTCAAGAGTTCTCACTTAGCTGATGATTGTATTTGGCATGCTGTCCCGGGAGAGAGCCCTGAGCTCAGAATATCCTTGAGCCCGGGGCTCCCTACCGTTTAAAGGGCGAGAGGCGAGTTTGAGCTCAGGTAAGTCTCGAGAACTCCCCCCGCTTGTGAATGTTCTGAGATATATCTGACTAGAATTGCCTTAAGAGGCTATTTAAAGTAGTCTATTTGTAGTCTATAAGTAGTCTATTAAAGTAGTCTATGTTTTTTGGACGGTGGAAGGAAACCGGAGGACCCGGGGAAAACCCGCGCGAACACGGGGAGAACATGCAAACTCCACACAGAAACACTGACTAGCTTGTGAGGCAACAGTGCTAACCACTGGGCCACCGTGCCGCCCTATCAGAGAACGTGAGGAGTTGGGGTGGAAGGGGGGATTCTTCAAGACGAAGATGACTGGAGTAGAAAGCTCTGGAAATTTATGGTGAGTCATGATTCGTCTGATTGGTGCATTGTGCTGAGCTGATCTGGTACCAGCTGTGTTCAATCATAAGCACGTGATCCTCTCGAAATTTAGTTTATAAACAAACCCCACTTTGTGCCACGTTAGCCAATCAGGAGCTTGCTCTGGTATTATGATATATGACACGGTAGAACAGCTCATCAATCTGGGCTCGGCTCAGTCTGAAGCACCACTGAAATCTTCCATCATCCAGGTAGTTTGTGAAGAAGTTGATGAACTCATAGAGCTGGGTGCACCTCAGAAAGGATCTAGTGGACTCAGACACGGCGGCAAACAAATTTACGCTGTTTTTCAGTCTTCCTAAATCACAGCTACTCTCTCGGTAAAATCCATGTTAGCCATTTAGCAAAAAAACTAGAGTCAACAGGCAGACAGAAGCCCTGCCCATGACGTGAATACGTGAATACAGTGAATTTGATACGCGGATTAAGCAAGTAAACTCAAAATGTTAATGCGTCTGTTAACGCTTGAATAGAACGATTTATTCATACATGTCACGCCTGGTCTGATAACAGCATTAAAAATTCCAGGTTCCACACAACACAAGCCAACACAAGCCCAACACAACCCCAACACAAGCCAATTGAGTTAACTGCAAATATAACTAGATTAAACATAAAACAATTCAGTTGTCTCCAACTCAACAATAAATCTCAAGAATTGTGATGATTCAGATCATTTTAGTTAAGTAGTTGGAACAAGCAACATAAAAAGCTTTTTTTTGAGTGCAACAACATGGTCTACCAGTGGGTCATTTTTAAACTTTACTATATAAGTGAGGACAATTGAGCTCTCACAAGTAACTTAACTAGTACACACACACAAATCATCATCCCTTGAGTGACAATGATTATTACTCAACTGTCTCCAAAGGGGTCAAGCACAAAGGATTTGTGTAATAGTTTCCTTTTTGTCAGCTTACAATAAAATCAGAAGCCAAATGTTATTGCGATTTACTTAGGTCATGTGAAGCAGTAGAGTACACATCATGTAACATATATACATTACAAATAACAAAATTACTCTGAATATACAGAAATAAGAGATACTGTACAGATGGGCAGTTTTTCAGCACTGGGTTGCAAATAAAAAGGGCATCTGCTGTGTAAAACAAATGTCGGAATAGTTGACAGTTCATCCCGCTGTGGCAACCCCTGATATATAAGGGACTTAGCTGAAGGAAAATAAATGAATGAATGAATTCAGTTTTATTTGTGGCTCTTACACATTCACATTTAGTCACACACAAATAGAAACTCTGGCAGGAAGGCCTAATAGACCAACAAATCTAATCCTGTTCAAATACACACAACCTTATACTTAACCTAACATATCTAATGGCCCAAAAAACAAACATGCTCTTTCACACACACATAATAATGTAATGCACAAACGCTGGACAAACCACAGAGCCTGAGTATACACAAGTTCTCCCTGAACACACACCAACTATAATCCCTGTAAACATCGACAAGAGGATAGCTGTCACTTCCAAGCTATCGGCGGCTCACTAAGAGACAGGGCAAGCCTGAGGTGCAATACACTCTCCTGCTAACCTTACTGTCAACATATCAGCCTGCACACACAAGCCTGAACTAAAGAAATGGGGAGAGAAAAAAAATAACCGTATACTCAGTCTGACTCACAGATAAAAAGAAGCAGTGCATCTTTCTAACTAGAGATTTGGTGTAGCCTGAAAATGAATATCCAGTCATCATTGAATCTATAGATATATGTGCACTGATGACATATTTGACCCCTTCAGAAACATACTGTAGATTCAAAACAGTCATCATGGTGAAAATCCACGAGTTTTCCAAGATTATCCACAGTGTTATATAGTCAGCTTATTTGTACAAACCATGCAAGGTAGACAAAGAAATGGGACACATTTCCAAAGGTTGAAATGTGTTTAGATTTTGTTTTTATGTAGATTACCTCAAGTGTCATAACCTGGCTATATTATTTCTAAAGGAGCTGTTGACATGGAATTGAACCAGACTTTGGTAAAAATCCAAACAACACAAATATAAACATCAAACAGATCAAAAATATCAAAAAAATTGCATTATGTGTGATAACAATGGAATGACGCAAAGAGAAAGTACTGAACTACTGGCATGCATTTCATTCTTTATTTAAAAAACCTTTTTTTTTATTTTGGTGATGTCAGCTTAGGGGCGCCACGGTGGCCTAGTGGTTAGCACGTTCGCCTCACAGCAAGAAGGTCGCTGGTTCGATCCCCGGCTGGGCCAGTTGGCATTTCTGTGTGGAGTTTGCATGTTCTCCCCGTGGTTGCGTGGGTTTCCTCCGGGTGCTCCGGTTTCCCCCACAGTCCAAAGACATGCGGTACAGGTGAATTGGGTAAGCTAAATTGTCCGTAGTGTATGTGTGTGAATGACAATGTGTGGATGTGTTTCCCAGAGATAGGTTGTGGCTAGAAGGGCATCCGCTGCGTAAAACAAATGCTGGATAAGTTGGTGGTTGATTCCGCTGTGGCGACCCCGGATTAATAAAGGGACTAAGCCGAAAAGAAAATGAATGAATGAATGTCAGCTTAAAGATGCCTCTCATTTGGAGAATGAAGTTGCCCAGTCTGATCTCACGAGAAAACGTAAGCATTTCACGTTTTGCCAGTTCAGTGGCTAATTCGTACGAATTCGTACGAGCTCAGTCCTACGAAAATATATGATTTAAAAAAGGAGGTGTGGCAGCCAACCCCACCCCTAAACCCAACCGTCATTGTGTGATGAGCAAATCGCACTAAAATGTAGGAATTAGATCATACAAATTCATACGAATTAGGCACTAAATTTTGGAAAAAAAAAAAAAAAAAAAAAAATTTTAAGTTACGAATTGCCGATAGATATAGCATTGACTTGATAGCGTTGAGTTGCCAGCACTGCTCAGATGTGAGTTTTTACAGACTCCAACACAATGTAGAAATCTCAATTGTTTTGTGGGTCTCGTCAATCAGATCTTATCTTTATTTTGTATTTTTTTTCTATTGGATTCAAGTCAGGTGATTGGCTGGGCCATCCTACAGCTTGATTTTCTTTCTTTGAAAGCATTTGAGAGTTTCCTTGGCTGTGTATTGGATCGCTGTCTTGCTGAAATGTCAACCCTGGTTTCGTCTTCATCATCCTGCTAATGTACTGTAGATGTTAGACTGAAGCAGCTAATGTTCATTTACAATGACAAAGGGCAGAGGGTTGCTGAAGAACTTTGAGATTTCAGCTGCTGTCTGGGCTTTAACTGCCTTTCTACACCTTCCTTTCTTCATGTGTTCAATACTCCTTCATTCATTCATTTTCAGTCCCTTTTAATCTGGGGTCGCCACAGCAGAATGAACCACCAACTTATCCAGCATCGGATGCCCTTACAGCTGCAACCCATCTCTGGGAAACATCCATACACACTCAATCACACTCGTACACTATGTACAATTTAGCCTATCCAATTCACCAATGCCACAGGTCTTTGGACTTGTGGGGGAACCGGAGCACCTGGAGGAAACCCACGCAACCACGAGGAGAACATGCAAACTCCACACAGAAATGCCAACTGACCCAGTCAAGACTCGAACCAGCGACTTTCTTGCTGTTAGGAGAATGTGCTACCCAACACGCCACCGTGGCGTCCATGTTCAATACACCCACGTTTACATTTAATTTCTTTTTATTATACATAATTATACAGCTAATTAATAGTAAACTAATTAATTTTGTTTTCTGTGCATATATGGATTTGTTTGTTACCAAAATTCAGTGAAAATTTTGAATCAACAATACCTTTGCAAAAATGTTATCTGAGAAACATGGTGATGTGATCAATACTCCCCCTACCTCACTTTATCATTACATCATGATACAAATTCTTATACACTTTATTTTACAGTGTCTTTGTTAAAGCATAATTAAAAACGAACTGAGTAATGATACATAACATGTTAGGTTTTAAAATACATTTGGCTCAAGGCTACTAGATGTAAATCACATTTGCATAATTTACAATTAACACTACAGTACTGTATGTACCTGTGACATGCAATAATAACACAGTCAAATAAAAGTGTTTTCTATACATGTTTTTAAATAAACACTGTTTTTAATGCTCTATTTGTTAAAGAATACTACTATTATACAGACAGTCAGACAGACTAGCACAAAGGTTTATATTATTAAACTGAAAAAAGAAAGCTGCTCCTACATATTTACATCTAATGAGGGACGAAACATTTGAAACATGAGAAAATCAAATTCTCCCTAAAAAAAGAAAGAAGACAAATACTTTAAAACCTGGCAACCTTTCATAACATTATTTCAAAGCCATACATTCAACAGAAAATAATTCAATTAAAGACGATTCGACTAATTTAGATTAAAACTATAGGTCAATATTTTGTTTTTATTTTTTATTTGTATTTGTTTATTTGTTTATTTATTTTTATTGTTTCATTATCATTTACTTATTAAATTCATCTGTTATACTATTACTTTCTTATGTATTGTTTTTTTATATTGTATATTTTATTGTTAATTGTTGTGTAAATGTTTGTTGGACCAAATTTGTAATTCAATGCGTTTGAATGTTTAAAAACAATAAAGAAAGTTGTTTAAAAAAAATAAATTAAGTATAAGAGGCTTTGTGTACATACAATATACATGCAAACATGTATACTACCTGACAAAAGTCTTGTCGACAATCCAAGTTTTAGGAACAACAAATAATAACTTAACTTCGATTTGATCATTTGGTATCAGACGTCGCTGATATGAAAGGCAAATCCCCCTGGATTCATCAAGATTCTTTGGATTCATCTTCAGTGCCTCCTCCATCTTACCCCTTAGCTGCTCAATAATGTTCATGTCTGGTGACTGGGCTGGCCAATCCTGCAGAACCTTGACCTTTGCTTTTAGGAACTTTGATGTGGAGGCTGAAGTATGAGAAAGGAGCGCTATCCTCCTGAAGAATTTGCTCTCTTATGTGGTTTGTGATGTAATGGGCAGCACAAATGCCTTGATACCTCAGGCTGTTGATGTTGCCATCCACTCTGCAGATCTCTCGCTCGCCCCCATACTGAATGTAACCCCAAACCATGATTTTTCCTTCACCAAACTTGACTGATTTCTGAGAGAATCTTGGGTCCATGTAGGTTTCAATAGGTCTTCTGCAGTATTTGTGATGATTTGGATGCAGTTCAGCAGATAAATCTACCTTCTGCCACTTTTCCAAATGATCAACTAGAAGTCAAGTTATTATTTGTTGCCCTTACAACTGGGATCGACGTCAAGACTTTTGTCAGACAGTGTACTGTATACATTCCTAAAAATAAAGCTTTTACATGAGCATGAAATCTGTAGCCATACTATTCAAACAAACTAAATGTAAAACTCACAACACTGTCTATTGCATCACGTTGGCTTACTTTTCAAAATCTTTTGTTTTGTTTTTTTCTAAACAATTATTATGTTTTTACAGTGCACAGCTGAAGTGTGTGACTCCATCCCCTCATTGTGTCTCATTGCGTTTCCACGCACAAACAGCATCTGTGCATCACCCCGGCATCTCCCAGTATAACTGCATCCCCAAGCGCTTTAAAAATCGCTCCACTGATGATGCCTCGGTTGGTTTCTGAGCACGCATATACGCATCTCGCACTGCTTGGCTGGTATTTTCGCTATTATCAAGAGGTCACGGACTGGGAAAGCAGCATTTGCTCAACATTAGGAGAAATGTTTGTTTTCTGATGTTGGAATAAAAAGTGTTTGTGCAGCTTCTTGAACATCCCCCTTGACAAATGACTCATCCATCAAAGCGAGGTAAACTGATTTGTTCATTTGTGTTACTTCGCTGCCATGAGATCTTGATTGCTTCCCTGCATCATCTCTGCGCACTTCTCACCGCCGCCTACACGGAGAAAAATACTTTCAAATGTCAGGATACTGAAATTCATGTAAAAAATGAAAGTGGCACAAGCTAAATCTAGCCACATCTGCGGAACCTGAAAATGAAAGAGTGGAGATTAAAGGCAAACTAACGCTGCGTCCGGTCAGCGTTCCTGATCTGAGCTTTAAATCAGATTCTGCTCTCGTTTTTACTCCCGAACAAATTAAACAAGCACCTCCAGATTCCATAGTGCGGGTTTACTGCTTACTGAAGGCAAGAACGTTTTCCCCTTGACATTATCCATATGATTGCAGTTCCCCAGGCCTGGAATCTACCCACGCTATTACACTTGCTCCAACCACGAGCCATCTGTGGGAAATTCAGCTCAGTCCAATTGACCCGTTTGATTAATTGACTGTGTTCAATGAAAATCAATTTAATAAGACCATAATGACTGCTACAGCCTCAATGAATGATTATGATTATGCTAAGATATATCCCTGCCTGTGTCCGTATTTGCAGAGGTGGCTTTTTTTTCTCCCGCTAGTACAGAAGGTGATGGGATGCATTTGTAAGGCAGATTTCTTTTATATGCTAAAGTGCTTACATTAACAGCCTGACTTCATATAATATAGCAAGGAGGATGTAGACTGCTAATGTTTGAGGTCAGCATGAGATTTCTTTGCGTTAATAGTATCGTTCATTGCAATTAAATGATTAAAAGTGTTTGTTGCTTTTGTTACAGTGTGTTTATACAAGTTTGGAGTTAAAATGACATTTAATTAACGATTAACACGTTGTTAGGCATAAACATAAGGCTGGGTTTATAGCTAAGAGTGCTTTGACACCTCTAGATTGATTGTTTTGTTCTGAAACTGGGATTAAAGTTGTTACAATGTTGCTTTTTGTACCGAAATAGTTAAAACTCACTTGCAAGTAAACTCTCCTCACATTAGTCAGAGTTTGGTTTACCTTCTAGGATTCCGGTCAGCTGTTATACATTGTTATTTTAATTCATGACGATTAGAAATGATACATTATAAGCGAAAAGGTGTCCTTTAATTTTGAATGGTGACACCCACAAATAATATAAATCAGAGGTAAGCCTTTCTGATACATAGCCTCATTTAAATTGTCAAGCGTGGTCAAAATCTAGCTATTATTCTATTGCCCATCATTTATTGTAACATTTAATTATTTATTTTAAAATAAAAATAAGACATTTCATAACATTTGTTTTCATTATTAATTATAACCTTAAAAAAATGGCTAGAATTCTGCATTAATGCTTTACATTAGAAAGAGAATTAAGAGATAAACTGAGACTGCAGTCAGGTCATGAAGCAAATACATTTTGATCTTTCTTTCGAGGTGTCAGTGCAGAAATGAACAAAACAATATAGGGCTAATATTGTAATATTAAAATACAAAACCCCAGATGGTAATTTCGGTCAATTTTCCTAATGGATACACAGCATTCGTTAATAGTTCAGCATTGATTTCACTATCAAATTCAACATGAAATGCACATTAATCGTAAAAAATGACATACCACATTACTCATAATTCATATAGCTATACTGTATATGACTATTACATAACCATAATACATTGTGATATTGACTGGTTTGTTAGTTTGTTGGATTGTACTGCTTTCTCACTACAATCCAAATCGCTCAAAAGCTGAGAACACCTCATTCAGGCGTCGTTTTGGCTGGAATCTGAGTGCGATTGCAGGATTCACATATGTCGAAACGCTAAGAGGGCAAATGCACCAGGTTCTGAAATAAACATCTAGGTGTGAAAGCACCCTAAGATTACATAAAAATAGATAGATTAATTTTTTGGCTGGCATTTTTCCTTAAAGATATAACTTTATATAAAACATTTACTCTTCCTCTTTAACGTTTATTCTTCCTCCACTTTTTCCCAAACCTTTTTGAGTTTCTTTCTTTCTTTGTTGAACACCAGGTTAGATATAATGAAGAATGCTGGAAAGCAGAAACCATTGACTTCTGTAGTAGTTTTGGTTACTATTATGGATGCCAATGGTTGCTTTTTTTCCCAACATTCGTCAGATTGTCTTGTTTTGCGTTCAACAGAAGAAAGAAATCCATAAAAGTTTAGAACCACTTAAGAGTGAGTAAACGGAGACCCTTTTTTTTTTTTCTTTTTCATTTTTGGGTGAACTATACCTGCATTTGTAAGACAAATATCTTGCATAAGCATGTATGACAACAGCCTAATACTGTAGTAATATTAGTTAACAGACAAAAACATATCTTACATTAACTCATGAATCACCACCTTCTTTCAAAAGTATTTAATTTAGGGTTATTTCACAAACATGGGTAATAAAAGCCAAAAATAGATCTGTTCATCATAAAATCATCATATCTCTGCAGAAGATCCATTTGGTTCATAAGGAATTATTATTTGATCTATTTGTGAATGTTTTGAAACAGTTTTAGACTGACAGATGTATAACAGGATCACAAGTCTCTCATAGGTGAGTGTGATTTTGCCAAGGATGTTATCCTGGATTAACATCTACAGTATGTTGATCCTCGAACATCATTCCTGTCAAAAACATAATCCATCTAATCCCAACCCCTAAAACCCAACCTTAACTGTAAATTATTCCCAAAATCAAAGCGGATTAATAGTTGGATAACAATGATGCAAAAGTGCATGACCCTAACTGCAAGCCAAACTTAATATACACAGAAAAGCTATCATTTAAATTAGATTGGAATGTTGTTTCAAGATCAACATAGAGGATCAATAGGTAGATGTGACTCACTCCAACACTGCATTTACTTTAACCTTTTAAAATACCCATTACAAATTGATTTATGTATTATTTTAGTTTACCTTCTGTTTAGAATGAGTTAAAAACATTACAAAATAGAGTACTCGAGAAGCAGTAACATTTTAGTGAACATCCCAGTGCTTTCCACACTGCTGAGAGAGGTGTTTGTATGAATATGCAACATGTGTTGCACATATTTAAACCTTTCTGTGACAATATAAACACAACCAGTGCCAAGCTTCTTCTTGGAAAAAAAAAGGTTACACCACTCGATCAATATTTCATTTCTGATCAAGCACAACCAGATCAATAAAGGTGTTCACATGATGGCTTATCAGTCCAACTGAGTTGTAAATTAGTAATCAATCCAATAAGTGACAGATGATTTATTTGCATTTAAATGAAGTCAGTTTCAGTGTTTCTTTAATTAGATTTACACTAACAATTCTAGAATAAGCTCTCCAGTGTTTAATGATTTCAATCGAAAATGTCTGCTTTCAACAAGAAATGGACCTAAGAATTTTTTCATGTCCAAGTGTGAGCCACACCAACGGATTATTGTGTCTTCATGGATCAGTGGCAGTCTGTAGGAATTTACCAGATGGAGCAAAATTTTTAAAAATGTCACTTTGACAAGATGCTGGAAACTTCTGAAATGATTTAATTAAAAATAGCCTGATTTCATTTAAAATAGCACCATAACAGTTCATTCTTTGATTGCATTGTAAATACTTTAAACAGATGACTTGAAAGATGACAGAGTTTTCGTTAACCCAGGGTCAAATGGAAATATGTGCCCAGGGATACATTTTTGAGAACCAAGAAATATGTACTGGGGCATTTCTCATATGTGCTATTTCTTGTAAATCCACCAGAGGCCACTGTGTACATTTCTGCGTATGTCCTTTTTGTGCGCATCCACGAGAAAAGCTGGTTCAGCATGTCATCCTGAAAAATAGATTAGCTTGATCTTGACTGACCCACCCACCCCCTTCCTAAACAATAGTGGCGGAGAAAGCTTAACATGCTGCAATTAAAGTAAACACATTCAAATACAAAAAAAATGTCAGCAAATTAAGAATATATACTCATCGGTTTGGCAGCATGTGTTGAATATCTCATTTAGAAAATGTGCTGCATTTTCTCACAATGCAAACAAATTTAGAAAAGTCTGTATTTTCCCACAACACATGCAAATAGGGGAACCTAAATCATGATAGACCCAGCTGGGATCTGCTTATTGTGCCATGACTATTGTTCAGTAAAGTTGTAGGTGATCATTAAAAGGTGTTTTTTGTTTGTGTTTATATTAACATACTGATTACACAATTCCCTTGTCTTTTGTATATTGTTAGCCTAATTAGCATTAACCTAAATACCCAGGTCCGTCACGTTTTAGGGCCCGCTTGAAGCATTTCGATTTTGTCCCATGTAATTTGCACGTGAAAATGCAGGCGTTTCTGTTTTTTTGCGTTGTGAGAAAACGCAGTGTGTTTTTTATGTGTTTGCGTTGCTAGGATTTGCAACATGTACGCTGTCAAACTGATTTGCCTAATTTGTTTTTGTAATCGCATATGTGTTTTCTCAAATTGCAGCACGTTAAGCTCTCTCAGCCACCATACTAAACCCAACTGATAGTGTTTACTTCAACAGCAAACTAAAAAAGAAAAGCCAAGCCAAGTGTTTCTACAGCCCCACAACATCATTTATTTTGGAAGGCTTCATTTCTGCAACAGTCCTTTGCTGAACTCAAACTTCTCTGGACCCTGCTCTACGTCCAAAGTCTGACACTGTTCATGGAGAGATATCAAGCAAACCAGGTAGACTGGAAAAGCAGTCCATACGGAGCTAAGTACTGCCAAGTGCCATTTATTTTGTTATGTACAAACAAGCACATATTTCTCAGTTCTCAAAAATGTATCCCTGGGCACATTTTCCCAACAAGCCTGTGTTGGTTTTCATTACAAGCTGAGCAAAATTAAATGCAGTGGACTAGTTGGTGACTGCTTTAACTTTAGCAGTGTAAAAAGTGAGCTATTAATTACACTGCCACATATTTGGCCACAAAAAAACACACTACACAGACTTAAAATCTTGTTCTTGTTTTCAATGTGTCAGGAAGGGCTGTGATAATAAAAAAAATCTGTAGCTTGTTTTGTACAAGTTGTACGAAGCCTTTTTAAATCAAATTTATTGTCTATCATCTTTTTGTGCCATGAGCTGCTGATTGGATCATCCATCGTCAGCGCAGTTTACTTCGACACTGTGGCCTCACCCTATGCAAATGAGGAGAACGCATAAACCAATCACTGTAGCAGCTCAGTGTGGACATTATTCATATTTCTTGCACTACGATATATAAAATCAGAGAGAGAGAAAGATGGAGAGCCCCTGTGTAGTGCTTGATCTGCTCTGCTTTAAACATCAACCGTGGGTTACTGTAGCTTAATTTATCTCATTTATCTTTTTATTTATTTATTTATGCATGATAAGGAATGAATTAATCAACTAATGCAAAAACGGAGAGCGAACGCGAAACCTTTTAGCTGCTAATGCAAGACTTAAATTTCTTGACGGATGAACAGATAAAGATAAATCGCTTAGTCCATCCATCCATCGAGTGGGGATGAAAAAAGAATCTTTAAAAAATAAATAAATAAATAAAATAAAGACCCGAGTTATGAGATAAAGTGGCCTAAATCCAGTGTTGTCTCATTATTTTGATTGATGTCAGCGAGAGGGAGGTCATCGTCTCAGGGCCATTCCTGCTTTGCAGTATATTTTCATATCCCCATCATACACATCTTAATTTATTGGCTAAAAGATTAAACTTGATTTTTTTTAAACGCAAATCTGCTACCACACTATCTTCATAAACTTATTTTATTTTCAGTCTTCTTTGCATTTTTTACTCAGCAGTTTTTCACAATACATTCACAAAAAAAAAATTGTTCATATTAGTTGTTTCATTTGTATTATTATAGTTATTATGCTTACTTATTATAATTTCTATATTGTCTATCCTATTAAATTTGATACTGTAGTCCTATTTTTGCAGTAGAAATTTCCTAACAGTGTTATGCAACAAACAATAAGAAATGAAACAAAACAGCACGTGTATATTTATAGTAACATATAGTCCATGCTTATTCCTAGTTGTTAAACATTACAAGTAAAAGTTACCCTTTTATTTTTAATGTTTTATTTAGTATCAGTATTTATTTATTTATTTATTTATTTGTTTATTTGTTTATTTATTTGTTTATTTATTTATTTTTATTAAGTTACTTGCTAAACATATTGTATTAGATTATTGTTATTAAAAGAAGTCATATATAAAATGTCACAAAAAAAAAGAATAAACAAACACACATGCACAAAAAAGCATTGCAATGAAGTTTATCATTAACAGTTGTGTAACCTTTTGATTGTGTTTAATTTGGCAGTTTTTTAAAATGTATGTTATCAGATTGTTGTATGTTGTCACATTCCTTAGAATCAATCTAAATTGCTAAAATTCAGTATTACATTTAATCGGTCAAATATGAATACAGTGTAAATATATCTAGCTGCAGAAAAAGCTAGATCCAATTAGTTAAATACTTCATATCTCGGGGCAAAACACACAGCATCATACTCCACACAATAGATTAAATAATAAGAGGCATTTAAAACACAATGGATTTATTGATATTCTTACATAAATCGTGCTCTTATTTGTTTTGTTTATGTTTGTGTATCCCCGACAGTCCTACACCACCCAACCTGCTCCGAGCAGGGATCGAACCGGCAACTTTCCACATGGGAGACGGTTGCTCTCACAAGTTGTAGGTCAGAGGAGTGAAGTTTACCCACATAGACCTTCACTAGCTGGCGTCCAGTACACTCATCCCTCTAAACCCCACTCCCATCTGGGTCACGGCACCAGTTTTGTAGCAGTCGTTTCTCTGCGTTGTGTTAATTTTATTTAAGAAATCTCCACCCAATTATGCTGAGGTGATTTTATTTCACCCTGTATAATAAACACAATTAGACAATCACTCTCTCGATATCAGTTCAGTCTCTCTTTTGACTCTTCTTTCAGACACAGCAAGAAAAGAGGACGAGCTCTGAATACGTCGAAATATGTATCTCTCTCGATACTTAACGTCAGCCGACGTGCATATTGTGAGTCTTTTTACAAAAGTGCATAACCATCTTTCAAAATAAAAGACCCAGACGAATAATAATTTGAAAACACAATTAAATAATGAAACGATGATTTATAATCTGGTTTAACAACATACCCAGCTACATCTGACTAACTAATATCAACCACATCAAGTTTATTAGTTCAGTTAGGTGAAAATGTATGTAATCCAAATTAAATTTGATATGCAATCAGAATATATAAATCTTATTGTATTTTGTGTACACAAAACACATCTGCATTTATTTGAACAAATTCAAGCATTTCTGTCACTGTTATACAGTACATTAACAGGAATGACCCTCATACACCATTTCACAACAACAAAAAACTTCACCAATCTCTCTCTCTCTCATTCCTGACTGATGGCATTAATGGTGAAAGTCAGAGCAGGCGGGAATGTTTAAACTGCTGGAGGCAAAATAGAGAGAGAGAGGAGCGCTTTGAACACTGGCGTAGGGTAATTCTGTAACGTAATCTGTGCAGCACAGATAGTGCATTTCGGATATGAGTGGAATATGAGAGTGATGATATCGCGGGCAGGCAGGCTCTGCAGCGCCACTGATTATTAGCACTGATATGAATGTTGTTTGATTAGGCAAATACGGATTGCAGATGGCATGCATATGATACGGAGAGGCATCGGCGACAACCGGCGCCTGGTCAGTGGAGTGACGTGGCCGTCTGCGCTCAGTCATCTGCAACTTGCAGGGATCGTGTGCACAAAAAAATGCAAATTACCATCACCCTCAGGCCATTCCAGGTGTAAGTGACAGTTTTTCTTTAGTAAAATAAGATTTTTTATTATTTTTTTTATAAAATGGTGCATCTTGGTGATTTATTAATTCCAAGTTCATTACCAACACTCTGGGGGTCAAGAAAACAAACTCAGGCAAAACAAAATTAAAACCCGTTGTTTATGACAAAACATTGGGGCCATACAGTATGAAGCAAAACCATCATTCTGTGCAAGCAATTGAACATTTACATTTTTGCCTTTAATACACAGCCTCATCAAACAAGGAGGTCTGATTCTTTTCTGAGAACTAATCCTTTATTTTTCTTTTTTTTCCCTCAGTCAGTTAAATATAAATGTTAGCAAGTAAAATGTCCCTACTCAGATACATTAAAAACGATGTAGAGTATGGTGAGAAATCATTTGAGAAATTATTGCTAAGATTTTAAATTGTCTCGCTATTCGCTCTTAAATCAATTCAGAGAGTAGTTATTTCTTTTTTGACATATGTAACTATTTTTTTTTTTGGTGGGGGGGGGGGGGGGGTATCCATCTTTTTTTAGGTAGGTTAGAGAGAGAGGATGCAAAGAGGGGGAAAGAATCAGCAAAAGACCTTGTGACGGGAATCAAACTCCGGTCGTTGTGAGCATTTCAGTGCTAAACTGTATGTCAGCACTAGTGTATTGGTGCCAACAGAGAGCTTAGTTTTAACAGCAGATACTCTGCTTGCATACAATTCTTTTACAAATACCCTTAATGTAAAATATTTATTAATAAAGCTATGAAAGAAAGTGAATGTGTGTACGCTTTATGTGTATGGTTAGCCTAGCTCAGAATTGATTCAAGAGAGAATAGAGACACATTTTGAAGATCTCAGAATCGATGCAGAAACCATTTTATTCATTTTCTTTTCTTTTCACACAGCGGATGCCCTTCCAGCTGCAACCCATTACTGGGAAACATCCATACACACTCATTCACACTCAGGCCCCGTTTACACTAGTGCGTTTTAGTTTTAAAACGGCGTTTTAGCATGAAAACGATCCACGTCCACACTATCGTTTTACCCAAGCGTCTCTCTACAGATGTCCGTCCACATTACGCCACCAAAAATGTATATCACGTGACCATTCGCGCACTCTGGGCATGCGTATAGACAGGAAGCATGCGTCTCGCCCGGCATTTGGTTATTGTTAGTCAACAAACGCTGGTTGCACGATGAACGTGATGGCAAAGAAAGCAAGAGAGGTCTTTTTGTGGACAGACGACGAGGTGGAGTTGTTACTTAAAGTAACAAATGAATATAAAACATCCATGGCTATCGAACATACAGTGTTTACAGTGAAGGCTGGTCAGCTGTCTGCCGGTGAGCCATGTGCGCTTGATGAATAAGGGAAGGATACGCAATGACCCAAAGCTCCAATCACGTAGCAAATCTCAGCCACGCCTCCATTTTCCAATGTCTCCGTTTTCCACCGTCTACACGGAGACGCAGCAGCAGTGTTTTAGAATGTAAACGCTCTCTCCAGCGTTTCTAAAACGCTCCGTTTTCGCGCCTCGAAAACTCCGACGTAGTGTGGACGGATGGCGTAACTGTAGCAAAACTTATGCATTTTAAAACGAAAATGCACTAGTGTAAACGGGGCCTCATACGCTACGGACACTTAAGCCTACCCAATTCACCTATACCACATGTCTTTGGACTTGTGGAGGAAACATGGAGCACCCGGACGAAACCCATGCGACCACGGGGAGAACATGCAAACTTCACACAGAAATGCCAACTGACCCATACGAGGCTCGAACCAGCGACTTTTTGCTGTGGGGCGAACGTGCTACTCACTACGCCACGTCGCACCAAGGAACCATTTCTTGAATTTGAATTGATTTTCTTGATTTTCCAATACAGGTCTAAACATAATTACATTAACAACAAAGCACACGCAAGTGTACTGTAAATATTTACTTACTTATTTTGAGTAACAAACACTGTAACAAGACATGATGAATATAATGCACATACTATAAAACAAAGATGCCCAAACTAGGGCCAGCTGGCCAAAGCTGGCCCATGGCAACCTTTGATTTGGCCCACCATGCCATCTGAGAAGAGATTCAGAATGATGGAAATGTGAATGATCGTCATTTCAAATTTAATGTAACCTTTTGTTTGTTTAATTGTTGAGTTACAAAAAAAGCCAGATGAAATAAAATATTTCAATTAAACATCATGCATTTAATCAATTTTTAAAAATGTAAAATACTGTCATTCAAATATAGTCGATAGTCAAATTCGATGCGGTGTGATTCGTGTTTAGCATTGAACACCATGGTGTTATAAGCGTGTTTATGTTTTCATTGTAAGAAGTTTATTATAAAATATAAAAAAGTATCGTTATATGATTAAAGTATTTTTTTTCTATTTATTTTTAAATATTTATACATTAGGGGATTACCATGGATGCTTATTGTGTATTATTGTGTATTTACCCTCGACCTACCACCCTAAATCATGTTTGAGTTTTGGCTATTCATCAAGTTTGGGCACCCCTGCTATAAAGTAAGCATAAACTGCACAATGCCCATGTTTTCAACAGTTTCAAAATTAAGAATAAGGAAGTAGTTCTAGGATTTATATTGTTTTGATAAATTGAAGAGAGCTTTAAACTGAATAATCTTTTTTTTTTTAACCAGCTTTAGTAAATAATTTTCAGTTTCTTGATTATTTTGCATCACAAGCTCCTAATGTATGGCCAGTAGCCAGCGGTACTAAATTTGCTTTGCCAGTATGTACAGTATAGTTCACCCAAAATGGAAAATTCTGTCATCATTTACTCTCCTTTCACTTGTCACAAACCTATTTGAGTTTCTTCCTTCTGTTGAACACAAAAGATGGTATTTTGAAAGAAACCTGTAACCATTGAAATCCACAGTATTTGCTTTCCCTACCAATAAAGTCGATGGTTACAGGTGTCAAACGTTCTTCAAAATAGAGTCTTTTGTGTTCAACAGAAAAAGAAAACTCATTAAGGTATGGGAGCACCTGAGGGAGAGAAAATGATGAGAAAATTTTAATTTTTCGGGGTGTGAAATATCCCTTTAAGGATGAGAACATTTACACAAATTTGATAGAATTAGGTATTTATTTATTATGAACTACTCCTTCGATCTATTAGTCTTTTTTATTTTTATTTTTAATTTAGCATTAATCTTTTTCCAAAAAGAGGCTGATATTAATGGCACAAACAAACAACACTCTTCAAAGGAAGGTTTTACACATCAATAAAACCAAGCACTTAGTTTATTTTTGCATGAAGTGTTTTCGCTCTATAGACATAAAGAAGGAGGGGGAAAAAAAGTGTATGGTGATATGCAGAAAGAAAGCATAACTCCAAACCTCGGAAGAGCTGTGAGCAGTGATTGAGGGTCAATAGCATCGCCACGGGCTGATTCAAATTCATGTTGGGGAAAAAGCTTCATATTTTCATTTCTGCGCCGCATTTGAGACAAATCGCTCAATACCTGAAAGACAAGGAAATTTAAGCAATGTGTTTTCCTCTCATTCCACAGCGGTAATTTCTCATTTGTAATCCATTTTTCTCCCACGGCTCCCTGGTCTCTGGGAGCACATATGGGCTGCGGAAAAGGGAAGATGCAGGGAGATGCATCATTTGACTCAGAAAAACAACAATCTCTGAAGTGGGCCGCACACACATACACACACACACAAAAAAGTGTCGCTCTCTCATCTAATTGCAAATTCCAATTTTCTTGAAAAAGACGACCTCAAATATGTAAATCCTTGTTGAGGGTGCTTAGATGGATCAGATTATCTAGTCTTCCACTGCAAGGATGGAAGCCGGGCAGAGCGGCAAATCTTCTTTAAAAAGCTTTGGTACAAAAAACAAGTCCCTGCGTGGCGGTCCATATTATCATTTACAAATGGAGTGCCTGCGAGAGGGCCCTTTTGGAAATATACCACATTAAGACCAATGAGAGCCATTTGCATCTTCCGCTGTGATTAAAAAGGAAAAAGCAGCTCTTGCTATTGATTAATGGACAATGTTAATTAGGATCACATTTGGTTTCGAACTCTAGCGTGTGTGGTTTGTCTCTGGCATGTTTGTTTTCTGGTCTCGTTCAGGGCTTCCATTAAGACTGCTTCCATGACAGACCTCACAACTTGTGTGAATGTGGTACGCTCTGGGGTCAGTGCATTAGAGGCACAAAAGACTTTTGTTGTTGCAAAAACTGTTAAGTAAACAATTATACAAAATTTTGACTGCTAAAAAAAGTCAACAGACTATCTCTAAATGATATGTTATAAAAATAATAATTATGATTAATATGAATTTTTATATTAAAACACGTTTTCTGCTATTTATTATTTCCAGTCATTTCTAGGCAACTGAATCGGAAGTTCTAAAACAGGGGTGCCCAAACTTTTTATTATGAAGGGCCAAAACCAAACTTGATTGAGGCTAGTGGGCCGAAGGTAAAAAAGTTGCCATGGGTAATTTCCTTATTTATTTAATACTATTTAAAAATAACAAGAAAACATTGCTTTATACAGTATTAACTGATACAGCATATATATTTTTACATTACAGCAAAAACAGAAACAATCTTATTTATAACTGAATTGAGATACACTAGTTTTTGCCTTGATTTGCTCACTGATGTCTTCTGCACAGTCCTCTATCTATCAAGTGACATTATTTACAGTATTTTAAAAATCAGATTCATTTACAATAGTTAATTGAAACATTTTTTGTAGCTCAGCAATAAACAAACAACCAAAAAAAAAGTTTTTCCCATGGGATGGTGGGCCAAATGAAAGGTTAGAATGAGCCAACTTTGGCCCGTGGGCCCTATTTTGGGCATCTCTGTTCTAAAACAATCGCAAACATTGAAGAATAAGGTCAATATATTATGTCTTAAACAATATCTTGTCTCAGACTCAAACACTTGTGAATCTCAAAATATGGAACCTGTTAATTAACAGATTTTTAAAATAGATATTTTTTTTACAGTATAATGGTGTTATACCATTAAATTTTGTTCCTTTTTTTTATTTAATTTGAAATTATTTGTGATGCTGTATAATAAGGTGCATTAGTAAATTAGCCCGTTAATTAACATTAACTCACAAGAAGAGCATAAGAAATATTTATTTATTTATTTATTTATTTGTTTGTGTTTTTTTTAAACATCAGATTTATGCAAAATTATATGGAAAGTATAGGAGATAAATTTAACTAATAAAATAAAATTACATTCTTTACAAAAATATATATCTACAAACTCAATAATTTTAAATGTAAATATAAACATATTTATGCAAGTGAAAAAAAAAAGAATTATAGATTCAAAAATTTGTTTTAGCGGCTTTGCTACAGCCTGGTAAAAAACATGTTTCCATTTGTAATATATTCATTAATTTTCCTTTAGCTTAGTCTCTAAGTCCCTAAGGGTCGCCACAGCAGAATGAACCACCAACTTATCCAGCGTATGTTTTAGACAGAGGATGCCCTTCCAGCTGCAACCCAGTACTGGGAAACACCCATACCATACACTCTCACATTCACACACATACACTGCAGCCAATTCAGTTTACCCAATCCACCTTTAGCACATATCATTGGACTGGGGAAAAACAGAGCACCCAGAGGAAACCCACACCATCGTGAAGAGAACATGCAAACTCCACACAGAAATGCCAACTGACCCAGCCGGGACTCGAACCAGTGACCTTCCTGCTGTGAGGCAACAGTGCTAACCACTGACGTGTTGCCTTCAAAAAGTACAGTATCAAATGAAAAAACTGTTTAATTATTTTCTACAAAGGATGAACGAATGAGCATTTATTCCCAAACTAGCTAGTCTGTAAACACAATTGCATGTATATTATAATTCTGTAGTAATGTTATATTTGAGATAAATAAACTTACAATCCAATAAAACCAACATTATAAACTACTAAGACACATCCCTAATTATACTCACAACTTGTAAAAATTCTTACATCATCATTTAGTTTCTTGTTCCCATAAAACGAACGTCTTTCAATGACCATTTCTTACCACTTTTTCTCCTATTTTATTCCTTATACCTCATAGAAGTTCCTCTTTCTATACAACCAGCTAGAAAGAGAGCTGTATCTCAGTCTTTCAAGAAGACCCTTATAAACAGCACTGTCTATAGTGGCGAGATATGATGCCCTTACGGCTCTGAAAGGCTCTCTCTCACACACATTAATTAGGTCATAGCTGGCTAACACTGAAAGGCACACGGCCAGATCACCGAAGACATTACCGAGGTGACTATTATCAAACGAAGCACGGCACTAAAGAAGCTGCCTGCAGAGAAACAGAAAGCGAGAGCAAGGATCGTTTTTTTCCCCCCACTTCTAAGTGTGGATGAAACAGTCAGCGCCTCCAGCGTGGCCCTCGGTGACCTGCTCCAAACATCCACATTCCACACAGGTAATTTCCTGCTCGGCGTGAGCCAATGTGCATGGAAAGAAAGACAAAGAAGCGAAAGGGGAGAGCGAGATAGCAGGAGAGTCACTGAGAGAGGAAGACAGAGATCTAAGAAAAGCCTGGTGTTGAAATGTTCCCCCTTTGGCAAAGTGACAAGCCTGTAATCAATATCGCAGCATTACAGAGGCTGACCCCTGGAGGACTGTGTGTAGTTCTGAGAGGAACCTGACAGTGATGAGAGCAGATATTAGCTCTGATGTCACACCAACATGAAATTATGAATTCCTCATTGCCGAGCTCGAGCTGACAGACAGGCTCCATGCTGCTCGCACTTGCAGTTTCACAATGGAAAATGTTGCTTCGCGTTTCTCGCTACGTGCTGGGAGATCTCAGCGGAGCGATTTAAACGTGAAGCTAGGAGGAGTAGTCGAATGGAGCTGGCATCACAGAAACCATCCTTAAAAGAGTACAGGAGTTCACCGTGTACTCATCGTTTTACTCTCAAACCCACATGACTGACTTTCTTCCAAGAATTGGACCAGTTTGATTTGCATACATGATTCTGTGCTCAATTCTTTAGTGATTCATATGTAAGAGCTAATTCAGAAGAACGAGTTGTTCACAAATTGGACATAATGAATGAACACAAGTTTACATATGAATTAGTGGCTATTGAATTAGTATGACTTTAATAGTATGTTTTCATACAATTATACGAGTGTGTTTATTTGCAGCCGGCGACACGGTGGCGCAGTAGGTAATGCTGTCGCCTCACAGCAAGAAGGTCGCTGGTTCGAGCCTCGGCTGGGCCAGTTGGCATTTCTGTGTGGAGCTTGCATGTTCTCCCCGTGTTCGCGTGGGTTTCCTCCGGGTGCTCCGGTTTCCCCCACAGTCCAAAGACATGCGGTACAGGTGAATTGAGTAAGCTAAAATTGCCGTAGTGTATGTGTGTGAATGAGAATGCATGGATGTTTCCAAGAGATGGGTTGCGGCTGAAAGGGCATCCGCTGCGTAAAACAAATGCTGGATAAGTTGGCAGGTCATTCCGCTGTGGCTACCCCAGATTAATAAAGGGACTACGCTGAAAAGAAAATGAATGAATTAATGCTTATTTGCATTAAGAATGAAGGGATTCCACTTTATGCTTACTCTAAAATCAGCCACTAATTTGCCAACATGTAAAATAATTATATTTTCTTGTGAGCACACATTTGATTTCCCCATGAATGTTTCAAAAGGGGCAAGAGTGAATCATAAACCAAAATACAGAACGTATCATGGTACTCTTGGGTGATCAATACTGTTCACCCCATTGACTTACATTAAAGTCCATTTAAGACAAGACATTTCACTTGATGGCCATCTTTGTAAGGCATTCTGTCTGAACGGGGAAACATCAAATTCTCGAAAACTGCTCGTCAAGCGTACGATCACATTACATATTTGGAATCAAATCATGTTTTATCAGTTTTGTTTCTAAATGTTCGAATCAAACATAATCAGCATTTCTTTTTTCAGGTTGCCTAAGCTAATGCGTATGTGCACTCGAAATGAACGAGATCACGACACCAACCTCATTTATGGGCATTCTCCACATTATCATTCTCTCTTCATTGCTTTGTCAGATCGTGCTGGTCTTCTAAAGTAATTAACAACCTGGACTGAATGGTGAGTGTCCTCCAGAAATGACAGCCATTCTTGCTTTACAAGTTTTTGTGTAGTTTGAGTGGTTGCTGATGTCACGTGATGTGCATTTGACGGGACGGACCGTACCTCGTGTTCATTTCATAGAGATAACAAAACCAAAAGAAAATTAGGGGCTATTGATTTTGTATAACTTTTTTTAATTTTCAGATGTAGTTGGTTCATTTAAAAGTACAGATTTCAAGCTTTATTTTGACTGTGAAGGAAGTATTAGCTGAGATTCCAGTGCATTTGCTGACCACACAAACTATCGTAAAAAGACACATCTGGTCCAAGCTTCTCCCCTAGTGAAACTTCAGTCTATAGCGATCGATGATTGCGTCCTGTACTGGTAGATGGGGCTTCATTCGCCATATTTACTGTTACACTTTTGCACATTCAAAACTAAACGAGTGACAGGTCTTGTGTATTCTATAGTCTATGCTTACAATCATATGCACGGGAATGCACCAGATCAGAAACACAAGTTTGTGCCACAAGTTTTGCATAAAATGTATAATATGGATAAATCGCTTGTTTTATCAGTTGCATCATTCACTTTATGCAGAACCGTCTGACAGAACTTTGCATGCTCAAACTCTAGTGTGACCACAGTTTAACGGTCATGCATGTCCATCAAGCATGTTTACATAGAAAAATAATGGAGAAATATAAGACAATGTCCCATCTTGTTTGCACATAAGCCAGTCTGGGTCCAATTTCTACACAAGAGCAGTGATTGAACATGAGTTGTCCACTGCATCCACTTTTGCATTAACAACAGATGGATGAACCTCCCGTGCAAGTATTTTCAGAGAGACACTAAAACTAGGGTATATAAGAAATGTGACTGTACCAATACCCCTGTTGGTAACTATTTGGCTTCACCTAAAAGAAAAACAACATTTTTCAGAATTATTATAAACCATGTATGTGGTTAAATTGTTTTAAGTTAATTATCTGAAGGTAGATACTTAGGCCATATCACAATTCTATTTTTGTACCCCTACCCCTTGGCCCTTCCCCTTCCCCTTGGCCCTTACAACTGAGGGTTAAGGGGAAGGGCTTCAAAACTTAAGAACCCTAAGAATTGGGACAGCACTTCAACACCTGCACATGTCATCATATGTCATCGCGATCTCTTGCTTCATACGAGATCAGACGATCACGACTGCTGGAGTTATTCCAGTTGTGTTATTTTTGGTGTTTATCTTCAGGAAATCACTGAAAGCATATATTATGTTATCATAACGATCTAATGTGGCAATAAGATCGGAACTGTACTGTGTATTTACTCCGTGGCCATGCTCATCTATGTAAACACACAAAAACAACATTAACATTATAGCAGACACTTTAAAAAGCTCATTCCCAGCCACTAGACATTACTGACAGGGTATTCCAGTGTCATCGTCTGTCAGAATGTTGTGAGACCGCTGTATATGAGTTATGATTTTGGATTATAGATCGCGAAATTTAGCGTTTTTTTTTTTTTTTGTTTGTTTTTAAGCATGACGGTAAAACACGAACGCGGTTATGAATATATTAAAACATATGTTTGTTTGTCGTAAAAAATCGTAATAATGACAAAAAAATATACTAATTTGTGGATCTCCTTACATCCGGCGAAACAAGGGATAGGGGTAAGGGGAAGGGCTAAGGGGTAGATTAGGCCTTACTGTATGCCAGCATTTCCCTTTGTCAACAGTAGTCAGAGTCCAGTAACTCTTTACACTACATTAATGGCTGCATCCTTTCATGGTCATACTGTAATTTCTGTGTTTTCCAATCCAGCGCATGAGTGCAGTTGCACAGTCATTCTTCTCAAACTGTGGTTTGTGTTTCTGCATAAGAGTCCATCTGCATTGCTAATTGTAGACGTCAATGTAGCTGCAATATGTCCCACTGGCTCTTTGGAATCCTTTGGATTCCTTGTTCTTTCGTTCAGCAAATCCTTGTGTTGACAAAGTGGATGGATATAACAAGCATCTGTGTTTGGTGGACAGAGGATTAGGCATTTTTGAAACTAACAGTAAAGATGCAGCCCCTGTAGTTTTCTTTACATGGATTATTTGGGTCTACAGTATGGTTCTTGGTCTCTGCATTTTTGAGCAGAATAATGTACTGTGCTCGGAGAGTCCACTCTTAGGTCTCAGTTTTCTCAGGGGCCGATTACATGGAAAGCAATTTTCAGTTCTGAAAATAGGAGTCACTGCCTTTTTGTTGACTTTAGAAAAGAGCAATGCTCTGCACCTTTTTGTTATAAGGTAACCAGTGTATCAATGGTCTTGGTGCTGGAGCACAAGAGATTAGCGGTTGATCCGTGATCCCTATGGATTGCAACCAGTGGTTTGCAATGCACATGACATGCAGATTGATAACATTTTTGCTTGTAGATTAATCCAACATTTGTGATGACTTCAGAGAGGTCGCCTCCAGTGCCATTCAAATCACATAATATTTTGGTTTTTCTGTAATATATAATGATAACAGAAGTTGTGGTGGCATCTAAATGCTTCCTTATGTTATTAAAGGTGTTTTCTGTCCCTACTTGTTTAGCCTATATTAACACATTCAGTGTAAACCTGCACAATTAATCATTAAAAGATTGGGATATCAAGTAAAACATCAATGCAACATAAATAATAAATGATAATGATTCGCGTGTTTATTAATCCTTCGAAGCGCTGTATACAAATCTGCGTTTAGTCAAGAAAGGGATTCCATTTTTGCCAATTTCATTTAGTTACAGTTACAACAGTTAAATAACACAGAACCACTGGGATAACAGCTTATAGTTAAGATATAAACACTGATGTTTATGTAAAGTTTAAAATCAATATCGTATACCTTTAACTTCACGCTCAAAACTGTTAGTTGATTTTTACTGATCCAAAAAAAAATGGCTCTAACTGTGACTCAAAAACCATAATTTGATCCAAAGCATGGGATTCCTGCAGGTGAACAGAGCATAATGGCAAAAATGCAAGGCACAGCAGGCAGTTAAAATGCATAAGTAATGTAATGTAATGGCCATACACCCAAAGCACTTCACAATCATGAGGGGGTCTCTCCACACCACCACCAGTGTGTAGCACCCACTTGGATGATGTGACGGCAGCCACAGGACAACTGCACCAGTGTGCTCACCACACACCAGCTATAGGGGGGAGTGGTGAGACAGTGGTAGAGCCAATTCAGTGGATGGTGATGATTGGGAGGCCATGATGGGTAAGGGTCAATGGAATGAATTAGCCCAGGACACCAGGGTTACACTCCTACTCTTTACAAGAAGCGACATGGGATTTTTAATGACCTCGGTTTAACGTCTCATCTGAAAGACAGGGCACAATACATCTGCTCACTAATCACCTTTTCTTTCCAGATGTTAAATCAAACCATGTATTCTGTCTGAACGAGACCAGTGGCTAAATCTGTTTACATCATTTCTGAATTGCTTATTAGGCGTGTTTTTGCAAATTATTTTAAAACCCATAACCTGTTGTCATTTTTTTATTCTTAATTAACTAATTGTTGCATTAGCTCATATTGTTGAAAGTTATTCTCTTTTATTAAGTTTAATTTTGCTCTATTTGTTGGAATAATAAGTTATTTTTTCCTCTTTTTGTCAAATCTGTACATAAAAGGTTTGCTTGGCTGTTGTAAAATATTATTTGAACCAATGATTTGATTCTTTTCTTTGTAGGAATTCCTTCATCAAAATAAACCGGACTTCAAAACACAGAAGAGCACAGAGGCCTTCATCAACTCCATTCTAGCTGCTCGGCCTAACACATAAATACAGCTGTTTTCATTCAGTCTAATGCCTCTAGATGACTTATTCCCTTTCGCCATTCAGTTCCTAACAAAATCATTTCACCATATTTCTTACAGGCGTACGAGACACTTACAAGTCTGCCAGAGAGTCAGAGACAAAACGTAGCCTTTTGTTCTCATGTTTGTAGATGTGTGAGAGCGATAGGAGGATGCCGAAACAGAAACGACAATAGAGAGAGAGAGAAAGAGAGAGACCGCTGATTCAGCTATATGAATAATGCATAGACGTCATTATCAGTAGAGTTGATTCAAGAGCTTAGCATATTTACTCATTCACTGGATTCAAGGCCAGTTATCGAAGGCTCTGTTTGTGTGCGCGTGTGTGTGTTGTGTTGAAGATGAAGACCAACAGAGACTGGAGCTGATAATGAAATGATTGTGAGGCATAAACGGCAGTAACACAGAGACTGTTAACTCTTAAAAGTGATGTTATGGTGATTTGAGTGAGCAATTATCATCTGCATTAATTCATTTGTGCACTGACTTGGTTTATGTTTGCATTATCTTCAGAAAAACACACCCATCCCTATACTGCCAGACTAACAAAATGTCTGAATAAGAGAAAAATAGAACAGGTGGCAAACTGCAGTGCTTTACATTAATAGACGAATCAAATATACATTACTATTTAAAAAGTAGGGCTGCACAATTTGGAGAAAAAGTCTAATTGCAATTAGATATGAACTGTGCCTTTAATTTTACCTTTTCATGTACCGAGCAACATGTGCATTTATAGCAAATAAATAAATGTTTATATATATAAATGTAATATTATCCTGCTTGCTTTTGAAGCCTTGTCAAACGAGTTCTTAAAACACCTGTGATTGTGTCCCCACATTCAACACACAGGTCTGCAATTGGTGGTTGGCGCGGCTCTGGCGTTATTCACAGATGAGTGATGTGGATACAGATAAACGGCCACGGTTGCAGTCTATAATGCGCGGTTATCACAGCTGATCCATGATAGACATTATGGAGAACTCCCAGAGTACCACTCTTGTGTGTGTGTGGATCCACAAGAATCGCTGTAACAGTCGAGAGAGTAGTGGAAACTTTACCTCACGCAAGCAGGTCAAAGGTCCACAGTGAGTGAGAGAGAAAGGGGGAAACAGAGCAGAGATGGAGTTTACAGTTTTCATTTTCCTGATAGGAAAATAGGGGCTCATGGGTTTTTCTACATTTTTCTGCTTTTTTTATTAGCATTAGTTGAATTGTTTTAATGACTCGTGCTCCCCTCCCTAGCCATAGTAATAATGTAAATAATCGCATCTTTTGCGATTTGATTCAGTTTAATATCAATTAATCGTGAAGGCCCATTCAAAAGTAAAGTTCAGTACGTTTGGTTGGTTGGTTGACTGGCTGATGTAATTTGCAAAATTAAGCAAAAGTGGCACAAAGTATAAAAAAAGTTTAAAAAACATCACAAAATTTTGTCTAAAATCCTTTATTAAATCAACATTAGTAATAAATAGTACTTTTTGTTATGTATCAATATAGCTTACTGGAATGGAACGCAAAAAAAGCACAATTTATTTGTACTATAATTTGAATAGATCACATTTAAAAATGTTCATTCATATTTTAAAACAGTTGCTACATAGATACATTTTAAAATATATTGCAGTGTTTACCATTGTTAATCTCAATTTAGTTTGTTTTAAAATGCAAAAATGATTGTATGTGCAATTTACATGAACCAAAAGATAAAACTAGTGAAATGCTGATATAGACTCAATGTGGTCATGTCATTGACCCATGAACATTTACAGCTTGTTACCAAACTAACTGTAACAAGAGACAATTCAATCATAATTTAATGTTAAAACAGCTATCAGAACATTACAGTGGTCCCTTGCTATAACGTGGTTCACTTTTTGCGGCCTCACAGTTTCGCAGATTTTTAGTGCAATTTGACGTTGTTTTTTTGTTTTTTTTGTTTTTTACAGCGCATTGTGTTCTGCGTCCTGATTGGCTGTAGACCTTTATCATTCAGCTTGCCAAATTAACATAAATCGTCGATCGCTAGCAGCGTGAGTTCCAACATGGATGCAAAAAGGCTTGTAACTGTCTGCAGCAACACCATCGTAAAGAGGGTCGCACACCGGATGTTTTAGAATTGTAAACATAGGTTTCTATCAGGGTACTCACCGGCGCCGCAAGTCAGCAGCTGTCTGGGGTGCCCAGATATGACTCAGGACACTGTTCAAATTTCTGCTGCGCCATCTGAATGATTTCATTTTAAATAACATGCGAATGTGCGCGTCCGGTGTATGTTACTTTCAACTGTCATTTGTGCATCACATCCGGTGTGTGACCCCCTTAAGGATAAGGGTCTGCTAGTTTTGTGGATCAGTGACAGCAGGAAAAAAACATTACACTGGATGCCAACATCATCCACACAAAAGCTCTAAAGTTTTCCGAACGTTTTGCTGACAGTGATGAATGTTTGCATCTGACAACAGGTTTTGATCTTTGGTTTTAATTCCATAATACTGGACTTATTTTGAGAGTGTTTGAAGAGCCCATATGTTGGGTTAAGAATAGCTAAATTTCACTTTTTGAAGTCCCAAACAACAGGATGATATGTATGCAAGCTTAAAAAACACTTTCAATGTCTTTTAATATCTATTTATTTTTACCTCATTACTCCCATATGAATCGTCTAAGCAAGTATTTTTCCAAAGCACCTCCTTTACGTGACGCTACCACAGGTATTTTATCAAAAATAAACCTCATCCACTGACAGCTTCATCTTTAGGTAGGGAAAAGAACACAGCTTTTCCTTCGCACTTCAGAGCACAGCGTCTATGGGACATGATTTAACTGGAATGCGATACAGTGCTTGTCGTCTTCCACTTTTTCTTCCTGTCTGTGGGCGGGGCCGGGGAGTTCAATTTGCCCGGGGTCTGCGCGCGCAACTAGCGGGCGGGGCTTATGTTTCGCGTTGACGTCAAGCCGAAACGGCTAAAGACTCGTTCCAATAACGATTCATTTAAACAACTATGAATCGACTCTTTTATAGATGAATCAATAGTTTTAAACACTGTGCACTTTCAGATTTAAGCCTTAGCTGGACATTTCACTTCACTCAGAGTTGTGTTACACATTGCATGGAAGGTCATTTTCAAAAATCCATAATAGGGGCTCTTTAAAAAAGAGAGAAAAGTGTGCGAATGTTAGTGGTAATTGAAGTGTGTATTGAGGGATTTTACAGCCTTAAAACATATATAATAATTGTAAAAAATAAAGCTGACTACTTTGCTGATTTCGCCCATTACGGGTTCTTTTTAAAACGTAACTAACGAGGGACTGAATTTATCAATATGTGGCTCTTTTTGCATTTTCAGAAACTATAGAAATTAAAAATGTACAACAGGAAATGTTCTAGAACCATTGTTTTTGTTTACATCCCTCAAAATGGTCTATATAAGTCAAGTGATCAAATGAAATCATTCAAGGACAGGATTTACATATTCACATACGTCGTGTGCACGGCTTCCTTAAGAATCCATGAAGCTAATACATGCGAGTGATTAAACATATACCTTGAATGCTTCGAATGAAAGCGTCTACCAAATGCATGAATGTAAAATGTAAATCCTTCTCCTTTCTACGCTTCAAATAAGTCACACTTGCAAATACAGCATGGTGAGAGTCACAGTCTACAGAGAAGAACACATTTTAAGCTTAGACCAAAAGATATACATGAATAACAAAAGCAACCGCGTCCACTCTTCCTCTCTTACACACGCAGATAAACTACACCATCTCCAACACGCACATCAAGGCCAGAAACCACATTTTCAAGATTGGTGGAGGGCAGGCATAACAGTTCGCCCTTTGAAACACATGCTTCTCTAATTCAATGATGGTTATGGCCCTGTAATGTTCATCCTTTTATATGCCATTATGGATATTTCTATAGAGCCAGAGTAAGATATTAACACCTCCATACTATGACATACTTTCTCTCACCTCAAATTTCAAAGTGAGGTGCACAGTGAGGCGTGACTTTTGAAGGACACTTGACTACAATGTTCTTGCAAGATTTCTTGTATTTTCCATTGAAGTGAATAGGGCGAACCTACTTATAACGCTGACCTCTTTCCTCTAATGGAGGCATGTATGGATCTGGCTAGCAAAAAGAGAAAGAAACACTCAACCCAGTAAAATGAAAAACATCTACGCAAGTACAGTAACATTTAATCAAGGCCACACGCTTTCAAGTACTCTTCAGTTTATACAGCGCAAGGCTGCATTGATCATGTTGTTATTTGTGGGATAAGACAGCTTTGATGGGATTTTTAATAGCAGAAGAGTGTGTCATTGAATGGGATTGTACTATCTGAGGTCATCGGAGCACAAAATAAGCTTTAAACATACTAATCTCATTGATTTGTGTGCGTGTGTGTGTGTGGATATGATAATACAACATTCACACTTCAATGTAAAAATGGCTGTGATTTCAACAGTTAACAGGTAAAATACTACAGTAGAAATCCATAACCTGATTAACAGTAAGTTTCCTTATAACATACGGTGAACAACTGTCAATTGACTTTCTCAGAACTCCCTGCATGACATTTTTTATTGACATTACTATGGTTAATTTTAGTTTTTTCCCCCATCTGTAATGTACAGTTTTATGTTCCATCATATTTTGATAAATGATTCAATATTCAATTTATTTATAATTTTCTTGTCGGCTTAGTCCCTTTATTAATCTGGGGTCGCCACAGTGGAATGATTTGCCAACTTATCCAGCATTTGTTTTACGCAGCGGATGCCCTTCCAGCCACAACCCATCCCTGGGAAACATCCATACATTCTCATTCACACACATACACTACGGACAATTTAGCTTACCCAATTCACCTGTACCGCATGTCTTTGGACTTGTGGGGAAAACCGGAGCACCCGAAGGAAACCCACGCAACAACGGGGAGAACATGCAAACTCCACACAGAAATGCCAACTGACCCAGCCGAGGCTCGAACCAGCGACCTTCTTGCTGTGAGGCAAACGCGCTACTCACTACGCCACAGTGGCGCCCATATTCAATTTAATGAATATTCAATTCATCTTTATTTCTATAGCGCTTTTACAATGGAAATTGTGTCAAAGCAGCTAAACATAGAAGTCGTAGTAAATTGAAACTACTTCAGTCCAGTTTTCAGAGCTGAAGTTCAGCCCAATGTAAATGCCACTGCTAAAAGCCTAAACATTGAAGAGTAAAGGTCTTTGCAAACTGAACTCTGAAATATTCGTATGCGTTTTTTTTTCTCGTAATTATATGCGAAAAATTTGTCACATAAACAAATCTTAAATCTTGAACACTGAGTGTGATGCATACAGTATTAAAGGGGTGGTCCACTGCGTCTCTGAATGTAAGACGCTCAAAGTTCAATGCAAAGGGCGACACTGGCTTTTACAGAGTTAGCTTAGCAAATTCAATTCAATTCAATTCAATTCATCTTTATTTGTATAGCGCTTTTACAATGTAGATTGTGTCAAAGCAGCTTCACATGCATTATAAAAAATTGAAACAGTGTTAGTCCAGTTTTCAGTGTTGAAGTTCAGTTTAGTTCATTTCAGCGTGGTTTAATAGTCACTGCTGAGAGTCCAAACACTGAAGATTAATCCATCGATGCGCAGCCCTACAAGTCCCGAACCATGCAAGCCAGTGGCGACAGCCTACAGCGAACAAAGTTTGTGGACTACAAAAAAAAAATACATCCTGGTTAATGATGTCATAAACCCTTCAGGTTACAAGCATACACCCCGCGCAGCGAAGGGGCATGACCAGATGTGCTGTAATGTTATAGCAGGATGCTTCCTGGTGACAAGGAGCTTATCCGCGAATCTCAGCACATTATGTTATCTGACCAATCAGAGCCTCTTGAGGCCGGGCTTTTGGAGGAACTAGGAAATCTGACAGTCGTTTTCATGTTAGCTGAGTAGCTGTATAAAATTAAAGTAAGATATTTGAAAAAATAACGTGTTTTTTTTACAAATGAAGCATGAGCACACTATTACAACATCTATGGGAAGTATGTCAAATGTATGTACACACACACCTAGCAGCAGCAGGGCTGAGGTGGGCCAGTCACTGAATCGAGCATATAGGGTTTTCAAATGTCTGCCACATTCTGTCTTAATTTTATGCACTTTTTTGTGTCAAAGTTATCTGTAGCTCAAGTGACGGCATTTTGTAGTTAGCATTTCACTTATATGGTGGCTCAGAACTGTCAAAACACCTTTGAAAGTGCTTTCAAAAAAATAAATTAAATCAAACCCAGTTTTAACTTTTGTTCTTTTGAATTTTAGTACTTCAAAACATTGCTGTAAAACACTATAAATGAATGAAATGCACTAGTTTACCATAAAAATTTTATTGTTTTAATGGTTTCTACCATATTTTTAACTTTAAAATTCTGCCAACAGCCAATGTTTTCTTTTTACCATACATTTTATAGATAGTGTTAGTTTCTTTGCAGTAGTTGCTAATGTAAATGTAATAAACTCTCAGCAAATGATTGAATATAAGTTCCCTGAACTGATTCAACGTAAATTACAAACCCATATGCAAATGAGCATTAGTCTACCACAAAATGGGCTCTACAAAGACTTTTTAAAGGCACTAGAAAGGTCTTCTCTACAAAAGCAGGCAGTCAGTTCTCACAGAGCTCTAAAAACACTCAGAATTCAGCGTGCACTGTCATCTTCTTCACCGATTCACAGTCTTGACAGAAGCGCAAAGAGAAGGAAGATGGCGGGATGAAGAAGAGCAGGATGAAAAAGAATAGCGCAGTTATCATTAAAGCGAAAGCAGACAGACTCGAGACGAGCCACGATGTAAAAGACAATGAGAAAGATTCGAATGGACAGATGGAGCCCTTTAAAACATCTCAGCTCATGTATTGTTTATCAAATGTAATTTATAATGCACATTCTTGTGGACTTCAGTGAGCGAGGGGAAAGAGCCAGGTACACATTTCGACAAGTAAACACGGTCTGCTAAAAGATTTTATACGTCTAAAATGTGCAACCTATGTTGACACTAGGAGAAACAACAAATATAACATAAATTATATCTATATATCTAACCATCATAGACACACACAAACACACACACTCCTGCCCCATCACATCTCAAAGGTGCTCTACCGGACTGAGAAGAACCCGTAAACTTACTGTCAGCTTGTCAGATAACAAATGATTGTCTGAATATTGAGTATACAGTGATGTGTAGCAATCAAATGAGCTAAATACCAGTTTGAAAGAAATGTAATTATGTTGATTATGCATTGTAGATAAACCTGTAGGTGGACACTAGTAGCAGTACAAAAATGTTAATGAATAATATTTTTTAGAGATTTAATAAAACAAATAATGTCTATAAGAGTCATTGAATCACTGATTCATTCATTCATTCATTCATTCATTCATTCATTCATTCATTCTCCTTCAGGTTAGTCCCTTATTTAGCAGGGGTCACCACAGCGGAATAAAGCACCAAGCATTCTGGCATATGTTTTTTGTTTTCCCAGGATGTCTAGTAAATTTTATGTTATTTTTATTTTTTATTTTTTTTGTTGCAATATTTTTGGACAATCAGGATTTGTCTAAAATTAAATTTAAATTAAAAATATAAAATTAAAATAATATTATAAAATTAAATTAAATTAAATAAAGTAAAAAAAAAATTAATAAAAAACAAATACAAAAAAATAAATATACAAAATATATAAAAATTAAATATACAAATAAAATATACAAATTAAAATATAATAAAATTAAATTACATCATAATTTTAATTTAAAATAAACAAAATAATAAAATAATAATAATAATAGGATAATAACTGTATTTGACATAAAAAAAATAAACAATTTTAAATTAAAATGTTACCCTCAGCAGAACTTGTGTAACGATGCAGGCATGGCAACAGATATGGAGTTTCACATGCAGCTTTATTAAGTAAATGGTCAGGCAGGCAGGGGTCAAAACAGGCAGTGGCAATCAAAAAAAGAGTGATCCAAGAAACAGGCAACGGTCGGGGCAGACCGAAAACTATTAAAATCTAAAAACCAGAATCTAGAATCAAAAACCAGACCGAGCGAAACATGGAAGTAAGGAACACGGAACAATACAAAGCCAGCAATGAATGTTTCTGTGGTGTTTAAATACAGACATTCAATGAGGATGATCTGCAGCTGTGTGTGTCTGAAATCAAGGAGTGATCTAGAACTGGTGTGTGAGTGCCAGGCATGATGGTAATTGTTGTTCAGTAAAGTGATAGATTTGTAGTTCTCCAGCGATCTGCAACTGCTAGACCGCTGGTGATCATAACATTATGTAAGGTACTTCTGCAACTGAATACTAGACCTGTCACGGTTCGGGTTGGGGAAAGGAGAGCGAGAACTCAAGTGCAATAAAATGGGTATTTATTAATAATAAAAAATAAAAGGAAAAAGGAAAAACAAACTACCCCGAGGGGGAAAACATTAACAAAACAAACAAACAATCAAAAACAAACTTCACTGGGCTGGCAGGGATAGGACAGGGCTGTAAACACACACACCACGTGCTAAACACAACAACAGAGGACTGAACGCGAGACACAAGCGCACGATAAAATGAAAACATCTTACCGTGCGGTCACACACGCAGCGTGCATGTTTCAACCCAGCGCCACCCGAAACAGAACCCGACTAGACTTAAAGGTGCTGGGAAATGAAACGCACGCCGCAGACAAACAAATCACAAGGACAAGAGCGCGCAATCACGTACACGCACGGGTCCCGCGCGCCCGCATCACGCGGGAGCGCGCAAGGTCCGAGCGCGCCCACAATTGGCGCTCATACAGAGACACAATGACAACACATAGGACTAGACAGAGCTAGTGTCCAGACTCTGCCACAAAAAACAGGAATTAACTAGACAGGAGTGGCAGAACCCTGACAAGACCAAACATAAGTATTGATTAAATTGTTTTTAATGTGTTATTGCTTGTAATCTGTTTTTAAATTCTAATTGTATTACCAGCATTATTCCTGACTTGTCTTATTTAGGCTAAATTTTCTATAGTAACAAATTTGGGATTGAAATTTGAACATTTTCAATTGTATCTAAAATGCCGTTGTCATGAAAGCCAACTGTATCTACATAGGTCAATAACAACAACAAGAAATAGTCTGTCGCAGGAATAGTGACAATTTTGTCAGGACAAGTTTCATTTAGAAAGAAAAAATCCTTTGAAGCAAAAGAAAGTTGAAAATATGAAAAAGTTGACCTGGATACATTTAAAAAAGAACGGATGGACTGAACCCATTGGAGTAAAAAGGCAGAAGGTGTTCAGTGTGAATCTCTTTGGCTTCTGCAGTGTCCCTTAATCAAGATGGAACGTTCTAGACCTTCAGTGCGCTTGCCTAGGGGATGCCAGCAGCCATTTCTCAATTAGTGACACTAAAGAGAAGGAAAGAGAAGAAGGACAGGGTCCGTAGAGGGACAAAAAGGCACCTGGAAGTTTAATAGGATTAGATTAGGAGACAGCGAGACACGAGTCCCCAAATGATCAAACGCTGGGCTTTCACGGAGTTGGAAGAGTGAGCGCTACAGATTCAGAAATCGAGGTCAGGCTCTCAGAAAGGAGGGATGGAGATGCGAGAGTGTTTGCATCTGAGGTGACAGTTTTAATGAGACGTCTGGTAAGAAGAAACCTCTGTAGCGGAGCTGAAAGGTAGAGCGTATGCAATCTCAACGGTGACACAAGCAGATTATTAATATCTTACAGTGTCCTGGCTGTTAGGAGTACAAATACATGCAGTGTATAGCCGTATGTGGGAAAACTGCTATCATCATTGTTTTTTTGTGTGTTATGATGTATAGATTATACAAATTACAAGAGTGTTACAGATGTCATCATTTCACCGTTTTTGCTGGTCACCTTTCGTGACCAGCAGTTCATTTTCTAAATTTTCTGAAACAGGATTAAAACTTATAAGCTTTTAACAATTGTGACTATTTTTACATGGACATCAGTAATCTAATTATTTGCCTTAATCCGAATAAGACAATAATATGATTCAGGTGTTTGCATAAGTTGCTTTTTTAAGCCTTATATAGCCTTATATATATATATATATATATATATATATATATATATATATATATATACACATACAGTATGGGTATAACAACTATTAGATGTAGAGCTGCAACCGAGAAACAATCAGTGAGTCAACTGCAATATAAAAAGTCACTATTTATTTATTTATTTGTTTGTTTATTTGTTTGTTTTTTGTTTGTTTATTTGTTTATTTATTTATTTTTACTGTGAAGGCAACATATTTTTATTAAAAATCATATGAATAAAAAATGATGACACATGTTTTTAAAGAAATAGTTCACCCAAAAATCTAAATAAAATTATTATTTACTTTCGTTTACTGCCTTTTTTTACTTGTTCAAAACCTATGAGTTTACTTTCTTCTGTTGAACATAAAATATAGATCTTATAGCTTACAGTATAAAAGAAATATCTTCATAAAATAATATCTTATTTTATGTTTAACAGAAGAAGAAAAAAAAACTTTAGATTTTTAACAATTAAAGGGTGTGTTAATTATGGCATAATTAAATATTTTGAGTGAACTATCCCTTTAAGGACAGAAGTTTGACCAAACCAAATTATTTTTTAAGGCATATTACACAAGAACAGAATATTTTCATGCAGAGACCATGCCTTGAACAAGCTCCAAAAACAAGGACATCAAGTCCAATGGAGTGGATTTGTTGTAAATTTCCTAAACATAGTAAGAAACATGGTTGTATTGGGAATCATGTTAATTTGAGTTCCTGAACTAACAATCATCTTTGTTTAGTCTTTTTGAAATGGAAGTATTGTGTCTACATCTACATCATTTGTCTATACTGTTATACAGATCTACAGCTGATAAACTCCTAGTTTCACACTTTTACATAGGAAAAAAAAACATGAACCTGTAGTAGATAAAAGCAACCAGATAAAAGGAGTTCAGAAAGATGGATTTATGGCATTTATAACATGGAAACTTTCATCTTTTCACATGTATCGCTGTGCATACTGACATGGAATCCTTCACTCACAATACAGCCCTTACAGCCACTTGGCCAGCTATTCAAGAGCGTCCACTCTATTTTTACATTTTGATTGTATTTTCTGTCACTGATTTGCATTAATGGCCCAATTAATTGGGAGAAGCACTTTTACGACAACCACCCACTTGCAGCACTAAAAATATATTGTGACACAGTGACATCACAGAAGCAGACTCCAAGCTGGTCTGACATTTTTCACAAATGCTTTTAAAATCCAAAAGATGTATAGCTCAAATCAGAATTAACGGAACATGCATATTAATAGAAAATAATTGGCGCCACTTGCAGATGTAATAACTTCAGATCCTACTAAAATGCTCAACAAATCTGTACAAATGGCCATGTAGGGCTATGAGTATTAACAGCATACACATATCCATTCCAATCCTGCCTAAAAAGTTTTTTAGCCATCACAGGTGCGATGTGGAGACCAAACAGCATCTAACAAAATTTGGCAACACTTTAAAATAATGATCCATTAGACAAAGTTAGTTAATGCATTTACTAACATGAACAAACTATAAGTAATACAGGGAACCTGCAGGTTTTTAAGTTATATTTAAGACTTTTTAAAACCAAACAATGAAATTTAAGAGCAATTGTAAAGTATAGTAATTGTATAGTACCAAATTTACAAAAAAAAAAAAAAACATGCAACACAACAAATTATATAATATTAACAATTAGTAATTCCATACATTTATATAGCACTTTTCTAGACACTCAAAGTGCATTAAACAGGGAGGGGGGGGGGGGATCTCCTCATCCACCGCCAGTGTGCAGCATCCACCTGGACGCCGTGACGGCAGCCAGACCACACACCAGCTGATTAGTGGAGAGGAGACAGAGTGATTAAGCCAATTATTATATGGGAATGGTTAGAAGGCCATGAAGGACAAAAGACAATAGGCAGATCTGGCCAGGATGCCAGGGTTAAACCCCTACTCTTTTTCGAAGAACATCCTGGGATTTTTAACGACCACAGAGTCAAGTTTAACATATCATCCGAAAGATGGCGCTCACTGAGGAGTATAGAAGTCCCCTTCACTATACCGGGGCGTTAGGACCCACACAGACCACAGGTTGAGCGCCCCCTGTTGGCCTCACTAACTTCCCGCACTTCCCGCAGCAACCTAGCTTTCCCATGTGGTCTCCCATACAGGTACTGGCCAGGCACAGCCCTGCTTAGCTTCAGTGAGCAACCATGTGAGAGTTGTTGATGAGAGTTGTGATGGTAGCTGCTAGCTACCATCTTTAGCACCTAAAAAAACCTGAAAGCAATCTTTAACCAGACTAATAATAACTGTTTTAAAAAGGAAACAAAATCTTCTTTTTGGTGTCGGTTCAATTTTTTAAAGACCTTTAAATTACAGATTTAAGCCATTTTAAGACTAATTAAGACATTATTTTCTAATGAATACAAGTCTTTTTAAGACTTTAAGGATCTGCAGACACCCTGTAATAATTATTCCGGTATCTATTCATGTTTGTTAATGTTAATTCACAGTGCATTAACTAATGTTAACATGGCACTAACATTAACATGGCACTAACATTAACCAGTGGTCCATTATTCTAAAGTGTTACCCAAAATTCCAGTTTTAGGGAAGATTTGTTCATAAAGGCAGTATACCTAGAAAATGTGATTATGTTTCATGAGTGTTTCACATGTTAATCTTATGTGTTTGTGTTTATGCAAGGGATATGATACTATACTGCAAATACAGTCATGTATTAATATTTTGTCATACTGTATATTATAATTTCTTTGATGAAAAGAATGTTTAAAAGAACTTTTTACCATTTAAATAATACATTCCACATGACAACAATAAAACATTTTAAAAAATAAAAATAAATAAACAAACAAACAAACAAACAAACAAACAAACAAACAAACAAATAAATAAATAAATAAATAAATAAATAAATAAATAAATAAATAAGACAGCGACACACACTCTGACGGGATGAAAAAGAAATGTGCTGGGCAAAGATTAATCTCGATTAATCCACAACATATAGAGCGTTCAGTATCTCGCAAATTGTATGACATCAACTCACAATACCGCAGTGGTTAGTGCTGTCACCTCACAGCAGGAAGGTTGCTGGTTCGAATCTCAGCTGAGGCATTTCTGTGTGGAGTTTGCATGTTCTCCCTGTGTTTAAGTGGGTTTCCTCCGGGTGCTCCGGTTTACCCCACAGACCAAAGACCTGAAGTGAATTGAGTAAGCTAAATTGTCCATAGTATATGAGTGTGAATGAGAGTGTGTGGGTGTTTCCCAGTGTTGGGTTGCAGCTGGAAGGGCATCCGCTGAGTAAAACATATGCTGGATAAGTTGGCGGTTCATTCCACTGTGGCAACCCCTGATTACCAAAGGGACTAAGTTGAAAAGAAAATGAAAGAACAAATGGACAAATACAAAGTTGTAATTCTGATCGAAAGAAAATAGAAGACATGGACATTTTGAAGTCAGAATAGTAAGATGTAATTTGAAATTTAAGATGTAGTATGTAACAACCATATTAAAAAAGTATACCCTAACACATGTACTGATTCCCCCTGCTAAAAAGTTGAAATCAGACATTAACTGAGAGGTGTTATGGAATGAACACACAATCATAAATGTGACAGACTGAATCTGATCTTCCTTTTAACTCGCACTGCTTTCCTTCACGCCAATGTGGACTCGGGTCAAACTCAACACAGACCCGTGGGCCGCACTGCCATCGCAGGACAATAGAACACAATCTCACCCAGTAATAGTGTCACCCCGACTGCCCCAGAGGTGGGCATCTTAACTGCACCAGCTGAACAATACAAAACACAATCACAGCGTTCACACATACAGAAAAGCATAAAGAGAAAGACTCATATAAAAGAGATTTCCATTCTAATCTCCCATAGAAGCCCACGGGAGCTGCAGTAGGAAGGGCTTTCCTTGGCTTTCTTTCAAGATTCATGCATTTCTGTGATTTATGGATATTACTTATCCATATTACTGTGGATAGAACGCGAGCAATATCAGAAGCAGTGCAGGAGGACGAATATCGGTCAGTGCCATGGTGTTAAGTTTCTTTTCCTAATCTGTATTGATCCCGAATTCCAGCCCTTCAGATTTAATAGACAGCCCAGAATCTGCTGGGTCTCTGCTCTGAGGCTCATCGGAGAAGGAGGAGGAGAAAAAAAAAAAAAAAAAAAGAAGTCAGAGATTTAGAGAGCGATATTGAAATATGAGATAAATAAAATATATTTTACAGCACTTTATGGCCAAATTGATTCATTCCAGAATTTGTTATCTGCTAAAGATATGTAATTTAACTCTGCCTTTCTAAACCACCAACATGCAGTGCTATAGAAACTTTTCCCAACATGATTTTTGTGATGCTTACGCAAATTGCCAGTGGGATTTGTGTGTCAGTCAAGGACTGAACCCTTGGATGAACCTCCAAACGAAAGGCTGAGCATGACCAAAACTTTGCATATACAGAGATTGCATAATATAACATACTGAAACCTAGCATAAATAATACATAATGTTATCATAAAATAATTTATCACAGCTCTGAAATGCTTGTTTCTGATTGGCCAGTCACAGCATCTCAAGGTCAGTTGTTTTCTATCGGCTGTTGAATGTTTGATATCAACTGGTGATTAAAAATCGAAGGAGACATTCACACAGAACATGTCTGTGCATTTAAAAATGGAGATGCAGAAATGCTTTATTTTTTATAGTGTCACCTCCACCATGTTACTGATTAAATAAAATTCAATTCAATTAATCTTTATATCTATAGCACTTTTACAATGTAGATTGTGTCAAAGCAGCTTCACATAGAAATTCTAGTAAACTGAAACTGAGTCAGTCCCGTTTTAGGAGTTGAAATTCAGTTGTCATGAAAAATTTACTAGTGTATACAGAAGCTGCAATGTTTGGCCTGCTTAAAATTTCCTCTGATTAGTCTACTGCTTTAGAATTGACCAGAGCCATAGAGAGAGAGAGATAGAGAGAGAGAGAGCTGCAATAACTCCATTGACTCCAATGAAACGATTTAACAACAGCAACGGCGGCTCATATAGAGCCTCTCTAGTTTGAGGAAGTTAGAACTTACAGCCGAGTTACAGCAGAGAACTCTTGATGATGCACTTTTGAAAGGTACAAAGGTTTTAAAAATAAGACCGTTTATGTCCGTTTTGATGTGAATTAACTACGGTGGCCGGAGGCCGCGCTGCAATTTAAAAAAGCACATGCAATAACAAAAAACACCAGCAAATTAAGAAACGATCTTCATCAATCTGACAGCACACATGTTGCAAATTTTCACAAAACAGACAATGGAAGAAACGCGCAGCAAATTGGTTAAAACACAAACAACAAAAAAAAAACATGCAGCAAATTGGTCAAAACACAAACAACGGAAGAAACACGGAGCAAATTGGTCACTTGCAAACATCCACATAACACAACGGAAATGTTTCAAGAGGACCCAAAAACATGCCGGACCCAGCTGAGATACGGATGTGTCATTGTGCCGTGACTGTTACCATTACTATTAAAACATAAACATATACGTCTCACATTTAATCATCAGTTTATTCAGGCTGTTAATTTACAAAAGACAACGGAATCGTGTAATCAGGATATTGAAATAAACGAAAAACAACTCAACTTTCAAAGACCACCAATCGCATCCGTATTACAGTTTCATATGACTAAATTGAGGCTTTGTCCGAAATCGCATACTTCCAAAGTATATAGTATGTTAAAAACAGTATGCGAGCAGATTATGTTCAAATAGTATTTGAAAAACAGTTTACGAAAAGTACCCAGATGACCTACTACTACTCAGCAAGATGTTGAAGTACGCATCCATCCGATAGACGCTACGCTATCCCAAGATGCCACATAAGAGAATTCATGAAAGGGATTAAAGCGACACAACTGATGTGGGTAGTCATGTGATAATGACAAATGGTGGATGTACTGTAGTACGTCCGAGCTCCATTCTACTACTTCATACTGCTCACATTCATACTATATAAAAAGTACTTTTCCAATAGTTGTGTATTAAATTCAAATTTAAATGTAGCACCTAATCATATAGCAGGTGATTTCAAAACAACCTGAATGATTTTATTTAGTTCAACATTTCCAACTGCCAAAATTTTAATGTTTAAGAACTTAGTTCTGTTGTACACACAATACTTCGGGTGTGCATTATTTTTCTAAAACTTCCACAGCTCATTGTCAATTGTTCCTTACATAATGACTGCCATCAATTGCAATGCTAAATTATGACCATTCGTCTTAGCATTTGAACCTGGCACTCTCTAACAATCCATGTCACAAAGTTTATGAGCAACTGGAAAGCAAGAAAAAGTAAAGGATGTGGACGGCATCGTAATGAGTGCGTTTTTAATGCATGTCCAATAATGACTGGTCAGTAAATAGAGAGTAGGTGGTCTTTTGTGACTAAACCATTTAAAAAAGTTAATTAACAGTTGTCCGTATAGCTTTTAATTAGTAAGGTGATCTTTCTATTTATGCTTTCAAATTGATTTATGTGATCTGATGGACTACTTTCAATAATGAAAAGTTAAACAAAGTACCTTATTGGCATTTTTATTATTTAAATTATACAGTATGTTAATTGGGGTTGATCATGTAAAATATTGTAAAAAAAAGGATAATTATTTATATATTTATTATTTTGTCTTATATAATATGTTCCAAACTACTAAAATAAATTTAAATAAAGTCATTTTGTTAAAACGTAGATTTAAACCAAAATGTGATTAAACACAGGGTCCCTTAATGCAATTCGAATGCATAAATAAATGGAAAACACCCATGAGTCACAAGCTACTGGCAACTTTTAATTAAAGGATATTTTTTTACAGTGTACATAAGCAATCTAATCTAATGTGTTTTTGTGGAGTTTCTAGAAGTGATGAAAAGCACAAAAAAAAAATAAATAATAAAAGATAAAAACTTCCCAGACCTCATTTAGACCCATATTAAACACTATCTACAAGCCATTGAATGTGTTTACATGTAAAATAAAACCAGAGGACAAGAGTATTAATGGTAGATCTTTGCTAATATGGTTAATGTATTCATCTAGAAGCTAGAATGACTTTGTTGTACACAGAAATTGATTATGAAATGTATTTAACAGGTCATTTGAAACGGGTTATTTTGAAACCAGAAAACATTTGAGCATTCAGTTTCATATGATTTAGAGATTAGCAGATCTGTTTATATCTATTAAAATTAAGGGAGACCAAAAAGAGTTTTGTAACACCAGTTCAACACAGAAATAACAGTATTTGCCAAACAATAAATGAAAAAAAAAGTATATTAGCAGACATTTGAAAAGGTGCCTGAAACTGTAAATGAAGTAAAATAAAGCATGTAAAGGTCTGTTGACAGAATAATAAAAATCACTGAAAATCACTGTTCAAGTTATTTTAAAGATGCATATAAGATATGTGTAGTGTAAAAAGCTAGATGCCTTACAAAAAACTTTTCTTTGCCTACAAAATATAGCCGTGTGATATTCTGCAATATCAGAACTCGTACAGTGACAGCAGATCAATAAACTCACTACAGGTGACAAAAATTGCAGCTGTTGGACAACATCATGTACTTTTGAAACTTTTTAGGCGAGAACGTAGTTTTTTAAAATTGTTTTGCAGTTTAAATATTTTTAAAAATATTTATAATTTCGGAGATACTCCACGTCATACTGAGCAGAGCAAAGACGACTGACGTTTCGCCATAAGATGGCAACAGAGACCGCATAATACGCCATCAGAGGAGAAAACCACAGAGTAATTTCAAACTACAGCTGATCAAATCATAAAACAGGTAAGTGACTTTCTAAGCCGATCTCTCTCTTTTGTATGCTGCAGTGCTGTATTTATACCGTAGTCTGCTAGTGTTTCTGTATAGTGTTTCTGGTAGTGTTTGATTTGTTTAGGCTTTTTCGGGGTTTATTATTGTGACATCCAGATTGCAACAGAGAAATACTGGGAAATGTCTCTAGACTGATGGCATTTGATTCTGTTCAGCCTTATAATCTTAAAATGTCATCACTTTAGACATTATACTAGAGAATCATTCAAATACTAACTCTAAAGTGACGTTAGTCAAAGAGCAACGGTTTCTGCTGTTCTGATGTCAACTGCAGATGTGAATGAATGGTGGAATAGTTCCTCAAACAAATTGATTTTTAGACTCTCTGTGTTTCAGTTTCTTTTTTATTTGCATGATTACGCTGTCAAACTGTTGTATAAACGCAATATCACACTCATAGCAGTGCGATATGGCTGTATATCATCACTGGTGGGACACTAAGGCACGCACGCATCCCACTAGTGCCAATATACAGCCAAATTGCACTACTGTGATATACAGAAGACAAAAAAGTGTACTGTAATGTTTAATAACTTTGCGTAAATATAATGTTTAAGAAAGGTTGCATTGTCATTTATCCAAATAGATATATTCATGTAAAAAAGTGAAATGTTGTATTTATTCAGACCTGTACTTAATGAAATACATAAATATGTGATCATATTCAATTATAATACATTTCAAACTATTTAAAATGACTGCTGACATGCAACTTTCAATGATAATGGCAAAGCATATAGATTAACCATTTAAAACGTTTTTTTTTTGGGGGGGGGGGGCTGGGTCATGATCCCTAAATTAGTATTTAAAAATACATTATAATATATTATGTTTTTTTTTTTAAATCTAATTTAATTTGGGGAGTGGGGGCATTATGTAATATATTTTAGATTAAAAATGTTTCGCTGACATACAAATAAAACTTTGAAGAACAATAAGTTTTTATTTTTATTTGGGGGGGGGGGGTTGGATTGAGATCCTTTAATTGATATTATAATATAATATGATATGATATGATATAAAAGTATAAAAGCATTTGATAAAAAAAAGAACAAAAAAAAACTAGTAAAACCAACTTTTTGTGTATCAGAACTTCAGCTACTTCAAATTCCAAATGACTCTGAAGATGTCTGAATCTTAAAGTGGCGTATCACACAGGGGTTAAGTCATATGCAATTCTAAAGTAGTCCTCGCTATTGATTCACACTCTTCCTATCATCTTGACTGTGACATTCACCTCACCTCTGAAAGATCCAACTGTCTCCGAATAGGAGAAACCGTAGGGTAGAAAGACAGACAGACAGAAAAAAGGTCAGGCCGATAGAAAACAGGATGACAGAAGGGGAGGCAGGGGGTTGGAAGGAAAGTACTTCACTTCTAGTCGGATTTGTGTGCAGATCTGAAGCTGAGCCAGAGGAAATCTGTGTAAAATTATGCTAATCCGTCTATATAATATGCAGGGAGCTGCTACAAAACAGTTTTTTTCTCCCCTCCATAGAGGAGGAGGGGATTTATCTCACAAAAGGAGGCGGGTTACACCGGTGCTTAGAAATAATGCAACAGAAATGAAATGGAGATGTAGGATGTAGGTTGTCTTGTGGAAGATGGAGATTTGTTGGACATCTGAATAGCCCAGGCAGGACAGCATGACGCTTCCCTGAAACCAACATTAACCAAAAGACAAACTCAAATCTGTGAGCAATCCGACTTCTTTCCGTGAAGCACCTGGTGAATCAGTTGAAGAGGCAAAAAGACAGTCACGCATTCTTAAATGATTGAACGAAACTGTGAGGAATACTAGAAATATAAATTATGTTAAATATAAGTTTATTTTATCCAGAGATTCACTCTAGCACTTATTTTGACTGACTTATTTATTTATTTATTTGGTTTGTGTGTGTGTGTTGGTTTGTGTTTATGTGTGTAAAAATATAAGTTACGACTTATATTTTTCTAACGCCAAACCAACATCCACCATTGCATCCAGAGATTCACAGTAGCATTTATTTTGAAACTAACTTTATTTATATATTTAGTTGGTGTGTGTGTGTGTGTGTGTGTGTTTGAGAGAGAGAGAGAGAGAGAGAGAGAGAGAGAGTCTGTCCTACATCAAACACTGAAAAGAAGATGCTCCTAACACTTTTCCCAGTACAGTTACTATATTTATCTAATTCCACAGTAATAATAACTGACAGAGCAAAACCCTCTTGATGACTAATTTGTATAGATGTCAAATCCAGATGAGGCATTTAACTGAAGTAATTTGCTGTCTTTAGGCAGAATTTAATCATCAAAGCTCAGACATGAATTCACCTACTGTATAAGTAGTATCATTTATTTTATTTTATATATTTTTTTACAGGCAATAATATGACCACACAACAACTGCATCAAATATGCATCAAAATATTAGTAATTACTATAAGCAATAAAAAAAATAAAATGAATAAAGTGTCCAAACTAAGTAGCTATTTTACTTTGTAACACTTAAAAGAAATCACATTTGATTGATTTGAAAAAGGCTGCTGAAGTGTATAATATAATATAATATAATATAATATAATATAATATAATATAATATAATATAATATAATATAATATAATATAATATAATATAATATAATAT
>CAIGQQ010038154.1:13750639-13777621 GCA_903798035.1 Danio albolineatus
ATATATATATATATATTTTGGATGAACAGAAAAGTGGTTGAAATAGGTCTCCAATGGTGATAATCATGAACAAAGTTGTTGCCAACTGAATGAAAGTCGCATTACGTGTTTGCAGTGTAGGAAGCTTCATTGATAATAACATGGTCTGGTTTAGAGCAATTTTCTGCCTAGCCTTGAGCTGTTGTTTTAAACACTTTATCTGGACATTTCCATAACCGATCCACTTAGTTGTTCTTTTCTAGAGACAAGCATGTTCGTGGAGTCTAAAATATCTTTTCTTAGGTGAGTGCACATGAGTACAGGTTGTGAGATATTGGGTCTGCATTCAAACCCCCAAATGAGTCCCAGATCTTTTCATGGATTTATGTATTTTTTCCAAAGTCCCTGACTGCAGTTTCAATAAAATAGCCTTTTAATTGCATGTAATGACCAGTGATTTGAGTTTTATTTAGCTTTTGTACAAGCATAGCATACATATTTACTTGAAAAAATGAGTTTAAATAGTGGTGGAACCATGCAAAAAACATGCAGTGGTGTTGGAAATCAAGTTTTCTCTCAAAACAAGTTTTCCATTAGAACCCCAGCTATGCCCAATGGGTAAGAAAATATTTTTTAGTGTTTAGGCCCATGCTCACAGACATGGTTTATCACCAACATAGAATGACTTGTGACTAATCAAAGAGTGGCAATGTGAGAATGCACATCAAAGTGCATGTAGGTGAAGTTAAAAGTGTGAAAAAGTACTTTAAAAAAATAACACCCTGGACTTTTTTGTTTTATTTTATTTTGACACACCAAGTTAAAAACTAATATTGGCACTTTTCTTCACATGCCTGTCTAAAATTATAGTTAACATGATTGGTGTCGCTCAAACAGAAAACGATCTAGATGAGCACATAATCCTAACAGCAAAAAAGATGCAGTGAGGCAAGAAGAATGTGGATCTTGTTTCATTGAGCTGTGTGGTAAACATGAAAACAACTACAAACATGAGGGAGTGATATTGCACATTTACTCTGTGCATCGTCAGTAAAAATCTCTTAGGTGTGAATGCAGAAACACATCTGGTCCAGTGTGAACATTACAATTCCTACAAAATAATAATCAAGTATACAACAACAAATTATATTTGTGGTAGACTTTTGGAGACTTTGGAGTATACAAATATTTTTTTTCATAACGGTTTGTTTTATGCAAACATGAGCTCCTCATAGTCTGTTTGACGAAAATAGCTCTTGTAGAATATTAGATTTTGGTGATATTTGGTTAAGTCAAATTTAGTTTTTTTATGAATCACTGGGTTCACTTTTTATAGCTTTTTACAGTCTTTCCACATTTCTCACAACACCTCAGGTACCCAGAAGTCAAGAACCTATTCTCATATTAACTGATTAAATTTTATATTGAACATGTCCCTTTTGGTTAATTTGATTCACTTTTATCATGTCTATTTGAACTGGGCCTCCAGAAACGCTGAAGTTTGATCATGAGTGTCAGATATATACATGGAGAACTGTCCACAACAATTATAACAGTTTATCACAGCTTCAATAATGTGAGATTCATCAGCTGTCAATCAAAGCACCCGTGTCATAAGTTTAAGCCCATCATTCTAATGAACAGGGTTTGTGCATTTCCTCTCTGATTGACTGATGTTAACATACAGGAAGACATTAACTTTGAAAAGCAATCAATTGGAGTTCCCCAAAAAAGCACAATTTCCATTGAGCATATAGCCTTTTCCAATTATCCATCTCCTGTGCGTGTTTCTCTCGGTTCTGTCAAAGCGTCCGAAATGAACGCCTGCCACCCCCCACCTCACGTCCCAGAGGGTCATGCCGTATTTACCCAGGGACTGATTGAGCTAATATCGAAATGTAATTTAGCGGGAGCCAAGACCTGCGAGCGCGTCTATCACAAGGCCCATTTAAACTAATGAAAGAGGAGGAAGGTTCCCTGCAGGAGGGGGACATGATTCAAGGCGACACTGCTGACAGTCAGCAAACAGACAATAGGGGTGATGATGATTAATCTTCACAAATTAAAGTTGATCTGAAATAAATAAAAAGTGTCACAGGGTGAGAGGAGATGAGATAATGAGGGAGAGGTGGAGATGTTCACAGTAGGGTGAAACGGGCCCATCTGCACTCAAAAAAAAGTGATAAGATGACTCTACCTGAGCGACATGTCACTCAAAGACAAAACTTGCAACAGTCTGTGACACAAAGATTGGAGTGCCAGTCATTTATGGCCCAGAATATCTACTTTAGGGTTAATAATAATCACACTTCATTTTCTCCACTCTCCTATCACTTCCTGTTGTCCTCAAACATTCCTGTCAAACAAAGGCAAAATGGCTAAAAAAACTACTTTTGGGTTGTAAAAACAATCACTTCATGTTGTTCTCAAACATTCCTGTCAAACAAAGTTAAAATGGATAGAATAAATAGCTTTTGGATAGTAAATAATTTGGAAGAATTTAGCTCTTCCAATTGAATTGACAGCCAAGAACCGTGGTCCAATTAATCAATCATTCAAATGGTTAAAAATGTGCAATTGTGATGAGGACATTATAATTGTGTCATGAAAATTTCTTCTCACAACAAAATGTATTTATCATTTTAAAAAATCTTTAAAAAAAAGTTAAAGTGTCAATCCTCTGATAAATACTTGTATAATATTTAATGGTGTTTTAATGACGAATTCAATTTGTGCTACTGTAGTTAAGGTAAAGACAAATATAAATGACACTGGTATAAAACTTCATGGTTATATTAGCCTTGTGAAAAATCATGTTTATGTCATATTTATGACAAGCTGCGCTACCTTGATAATGTCAAGCGGTTGTGACAAAAACACTGTGATGTTTTGTCATCATGGTGATGTCAAGTTATCATGACAAAGATAAAGACATGATATGATGTATTGAAGTATATAATAAATTTGGTTATGTAAAGTTGTCATAAAGACATTTCAAACTGCAACAATGGGTTGACAAAAGGGGTGATGATTCAAATGCAGATTTACTTAAGAGCAGTCAGGCAGGCAATGTTGACTCAGAAACAAATGGTAGCATAAGAGAAGTCCAAAAGAGCAATTGTAGACACAGGTGAAAAGGTCGGGGCAGGTGGCAAACAGTAAATGAAAAAGGAATCAAAAACACAGCAAAACAACACAGGAAAATGCTATGTAATGTTCACTAGGGAAACAAGACTCAGCACTGGATGAGTGTGTGCAATCAGTCATGACTAGCTTCAGCTGTGTATGTGTAATCAAGAGGTGACCTGGAACTGGTGCGTGACTGCGGTGCATGTAGGGCTATTTAGTTTGTTAGAATGAAAGGTAGTGTTCTCCAGCAATCTGTGAGTGCTACATTGCTGGTGATCATAACACAAACAATGTCACCTATGCATTTAATATGACATAACTTGGTGAATGACTAAGATAACATATAAGATTTCCTACATATTTATGAAGTTATGCCATGTACTGTCATGATTGTAAAGCTGTCGTAACAGTCTTATGAACACTCCATTAATTCATTCATTCATTTTCTTTTCGGCTTAGTCCCTTTATTAGTCTGGGGTCGCCACAGCGGAATGAACCGCCAACTTATCCAGCATATGTTCCATGCAGCGGATGTCCTTTCAGCTGCAACCCATCTCTGGAAAACATTCATACACACTCATACACTACGGACAATTTAGCCTACCCAATCCACCTATACCACATATCTTTGGACATGTGGGGGAAACTGGAGCACCCAGAGTAAACCCACGCAACCACATGCAAACTCCACACAGAAATGCCAACTGACTCAGCCGAGGCTCGAACCAGTGACCTTCTTGCTGTGAGGTGAACGTGCTACTCTGTACACTGTGGCGCCCACTCCATTTAAGTAAAGTGTTACCAACTTCTGAAAAACTGTCCAAATAATTCATTCACAAACAGAACTGATCATCTTTACATGAGAAACTAACTTGAAGAGGTTGCAATGTGCTTGTTGAGTCGAGTTGGGTTTAATATCTGAAAACCATGAAAGATACTTTTGAATCAGTAAGTGATTCCATCACACTCATATCAAACCACCACATATAAATCATATCACAATTACATTTTTGAAACTGTGGATTTGAATGTTATTTCGCCACAAACGCTGTGACAGAGCTTATATCGCACTGAACCAGGAACCTCGCTTAAAGTCTGTCACAGCATCCAGCACTAACTCCGCCGAACTCCGTAAAGCCTCCTCACAAATGAATCCTGTGCATTTGCCGATTACATCTCCCGAAGCCAGCGGCATTGTACGAAAAATTATATCTGCACAGGTGGGCTTATACTCGAATCGAATGAAATGAAAAGGAAAGCTCTCATATTAAAGCCAAGATGTGGCTTCTTCTATTGAGAGGGATCGGTTTTCGGCATCTCTCATCCGGATGTTTGGTTTATTTTGTGACCTTGCATAGACCTAGCAGTGTCTCCTGTGTTTACGGAGAAAGTAATAGAGCGAAAGAGAGAGGGGGGGAAGAGCTAGTTTATTCTTGTCTGTGCGGAGGTTTATAGAGTATCACGCAGCCAGTGTGTGACAGGAAATGCTAGGAGCCATGGCAGGCTTTTGGCGGTGATTGGGGCAGCTATTGAAGGCGCTGGAACAGACAGAAATTATTGCTTATGATGGACTGATGTTTCCGACTGCACTCCATCATCAGCACTCTCTCTCTCACTCCATCCACTTTTTTTTTCTGTTATACACTTAAGCCAACCGGAGCCAGATATTTTGGTGGGCTTAAAAGCAGTACGCTCTCTCTAAACATTCTGCTTAAAAGGCCAAAAGCAATTAGCGATTCAGCACCTTGAATTACACAATGAAACAATTTGATTCTGCCTTGTTTCCTGTGCACATCCTAACTCGTTTACGCTCACTTGCTTGAAGGACAAAGCGGACGAGTGTAGGGCTCCTCATTAGAGCAATATGTGTGACACCTTTTACAGTTGTCAATTCTGAGGGGAGGGAGCCGGTTTCTGATTGGCCCCCGGCGGTTGACATGTCACATCAATGAAAAACAGCACTCTGATTGGTCCCAGCCTGGGGAGAGAGACGCTCGCAGATCTGCATCAACTTTCCCTCTAAAAGACAAGTTAGACCAATAAATTAAAAATGAGAAGCAGTCAGAAGAGAAGAATTTCATAAACCCCACAGATTGAGATGGGGTGGATATGGAACGTATGAATTCGTTATTGGCTGTGAAAGCAATAGCAGCTGTATTGACATGTTTCCAATTCTGTTTGTTTTGTGTGTTTGAACCGAACGTCATTTTGCTGTTATTTCAGGAATTGGCTCCAGTTGTGGCATGTCTATGCAAAAATACAGCAAGCAAACAAAGATGGCTGAGACAAAGACGGTGGGGCAAGGAGAATGTTTAAAGTATGAACAGTGAAGGTGTGGTGAACGTTGAGGTCAAAAAGACGTTTTGATGTTTTTACACAGTATAGCAAAATAAATAATCATTTGATAGGGATCGATTACTCATCCATATAACATTTTTTCTCCTGAATTTAAAAACTGAGTTTTAGACAACCCAGGCTGATTATTGAAGCATACCCCTGTATACTTTCTGGAGAGCGGGAAATATGTCCCAGGAGGTATGCTTTTTTGTAGTTTTTGCTTTTGCAAATCCAATTGAGGCTGCTGTGTATGCCTCTTCTCTTTAGAATGCCAATTCGTGCCTGCTGTTCTCACATAAATCCACCCTATGCCACTGTCGACTGACTGACCGACAGACCAATCGCCCCACCTACCCCCTTCCCTAAACCAAAGCGATGGTGTTTTCAAAAGCACTATAAAACCCACCGCTGCCTTCCCTAAACCCAATCGACAGTAATATCAAAAACAATCCAGAAAAAGAAAAGCCCTTGAGGCTGCCTGATTTTTACCACGTTTTCAGATCTTACCACTTTCTCACCCTGTTGTTTACTAGTTTACTTTGTTTTTTGTCATTTGTTTTACCTGCTTTCTGGAACCTTTATTCACCAGTCGTTGTGGTCAACTCTCTGTGCCTCAAGTTCGCTAACATACACAGCAAGCCACTGGGCAAACTGGTAACAGCGGAAAAGCCATCCATATTAAGGTAAGTGGTCAGCTGGTATTGCACGAAAATAAACAGAGGTCATCTGTGGCATCATACCGCCCTGAATCGTTCGTTTTACAGACAAATTTCAGCCATACATAGCTCTGGCTACATAATGATTACATAATTACATGTGGCTGCATTTTCACAATGAGCCTGTGTTGATTTTAGAATATCCTTAAGCTCTTCTTGATTTTTTTTTATACAAATAAGGCTCCAAAAGGGTGTTGTTGTTGTTTTTTTAATGTTACAATACAACAACTATTTTGGTTACTTTTTTTTAGTGAACAATTTCTGTAAACGGTGAACATTTTATTTTTCTTAGCATGAAGAACATTTTCATTTTTTAATAACAAAAACAACGCTACTAATAACACTTCAAAATCTAATAACACTTCCAAATTATGGTTCTTAGTTGGCGTGATGGTTCCATGAATAAACCTGATTTCACAAATGACTCTTTAAAATGTAAAAAGGTCCATTGGATTATTAAAATGGATATTTTAAGAACCATTACTGAAAGGCAAACCTAAATGTACATAGGAAACAAAACAAATAAACAAAAAAATCTCTCTTGTATGGTATCGATGTGAATACACCCTTGTGGAAACTTTTTTGTAAGAGTCAAACTTTTTGGACATGTTTGCACTATAGGTATATGTACATACGTTTCCTATTTTAGCACAGGAATGCGAAGCAAAACTTGAACCACCAGTGTACCAGCATAAGTTTATATTTATATAGAAGTGCATAAATCAAAAACACACCACCAAAAAAAAACAAAAAAGAAAAAAAAAACTTGCAATGTATTTTAAGTTATTACAAAACATAAACAAACAAAAAGCTAATGTAATGGCATTTACCTGTCACCTTTGTCTATGGCGTTTTATTATTTGCCTTGATTTATTTAGCACTGTAAGTTGTCAATGGAAATTTTATTTTATTTTTTGGATAAAAGGAGTAACAACAGAGTACGATGAAAGTTGACCAGGTCTAGAACCTGTGTTACTGTGTGTGTGTGTGGTAAATGTTTGTAACGGACTAAAGTTCATGTTTCTACACTTAAAACTGTTAAAATTTGTGCTTTTCTTTTTCATTCTTCCAAATGCCTAAAGGGAGTCATTATACCTTGTTACACTATGCTTGATGTCTATGTCGACTGTTTTAAGCCACTTCAGGGTTATGACTGGTGGTGCAAACCCAACCAAGAAAATGACCCTATATGCCAATAAAGAATCTTTGTCTTTAAAAGTGCAGCTATGTTCAATTCATGACTGAATTATTCTTTTGAGTTTAATCTTTTCTTTTGAATCTTAAGTTAAATCCATTAATCCAGTTCACCAGAACAGTCGTCATGGTTCAGTTTTGCTTTTCATCACATACAGCTGTTAAATGGATTGGTAATAGAGCAAAAAAAAAAAAAGTAGCATGAACTATTTTTAAAAGTACTTATATGGTCCATTTTTAAAGATAGACCCATTCTTTACAATGAAATTGATCTAGAAGTTCATATTTTGTGCTCAGAAGACAAAAGGCTAAGATTTTTACAAAAAAGACTTCCTTTACTCTCTAAAAAAATAAATAAATAAAAAAGTAAAAAGGCAACCAAACATTCCAGCATAACTGATGCCTTCTGCACGCTACATTTAGTTCAGACCACTTCCAAAAATCACCACGAAATTGTTCAAATGCTCCCCTCTTCCAAAAAGTACACAACCATTCACAACACCCAGGATACCTTGAAACACAAAGCGTGTAATGATTACTCCCATCCCCAACTATATGATGCTGGAAAGTGGTTGTTTTGTTTGCCACATGCATCAAGGTCTTTTAAGAGATGAGACAGAGTCAAGCTGAGAGTTGCGTATTGGTGGGTTGCTGCATCAAAAGCATTTTGAACATTTTTAAAATAAGGAAATTGCTCTCGCCTCAAAACATTTTTTTTGTGAAGTTGAGAGGGATGGGGAGGAGAAAAAGGATATGAACTCAAGGTGAGAGACTAGAGGAGAATTGTCATGGGAGTGCAAGATTATCAGAAGGGTGAGAGAGACGAGCTGTAACAGGCATTTTAAAGCAGATATTTGTTCAGGGGAGGCCACAGACCGAAAAACAGTGCCCTTGAGAGAAAGAAAGCGAGAAAAGGATGGGGGGATGGAAGGAAAAACGAGAGAAAAGGAAAGAAGCATGGGTCATGCAGGATCAGGGTAAATTGGAGGGCTTGTAGAAACAAGTGTCACAGGTTCAAAACCCTCAGCACTTAAGAAAGACGGTTGCCAAACAATGCCAGCGAGTGGAGTGACAAACACAACACTCACTGCTAACAACATTAATTTGACCTCAGTCATAAACGACAGATTTCTGTTGGACAATAAAACACAAAGCGAACATATCCTAATAACATCACCCTTGAGAGATATCCAGCAGGGTTAATGATTAGCAAAACACATTGAAAAAATGTTTATTAAAAAAAACGACAAAATATGTGGGGAAAAACTAATTTAATTATAACTGTTATTTTTCAATTACCTCAGCACATTCACATTTTGACTTTTTATTTGGCCAAACTATAATCTCTAAAATGCAAAAAAAAAGTAAAACTATGTTGGCCTTGATGTCTTAACTCTTGCTTTTTCAAGAGCTAAAAAACGGAAAAAAGAAAACTTAAACAGAGCGTTAAGTTATAAGAAAGTAAGCAAGCATATACAAATATAAATTCTTGTTCATTGCAGCAACACACATTCCTTCGACAAGCTTTTTTACAAAACCTTTTAACTATGACAAATTCCATTTTCCTTCAGTTTTATTTTTCACCATCTCAACCATTCTTACCCTCTCACTGTGGCACTGCAGACCTGCTACATACCTGCTATGGAAGAGTATTCAGAAGGACGTTCTATTAAGAAGCAATCTTGTCAACCAGGTGACAAAAGGTCAACCTGACAAAATACAAGGGTGGATTATTCTCCATCATACGCACTCTGAGGTCTGTTGTAATCTCTATCATCTGCCACACGATTACAGGACAGTGTGTAAAAATCCTATTCTGATGACCTGAGGAGACTCCACAGTGATCCAATTCTAATATTTACCACTAAGTCACACAGAGAAAATTTAGGAAGTAGGCCTGTAATCAAAACAATCCCCAATCACACTGGTTTGCAAAAGCAAAGAAAAACACTGTACTATGCATGCCAGGCCAGAAGGTGTTAATGTCACTTTGTATTGTAATGATGTGATGAACATATAATACGCACATGATTGATATCACCATTTTCACAAGATAGTGTTCCTGTATTGGATAAAAAAACAGTATTTTTTTAGGTACAGTAAACACCTTCCTAGATGCCTGGTATATTTAAAAATTAGATTACACAAGAAAAAAATAAAACAGCGCATGGAAAATAACACAAGAAGATAACATGAAATTATGTTTGATTTAAACCTTGAAATTAAAAATAAAACAAACTATATCTAGACATTCAATCATTCATTTTCCTTTGGCTTAGTCTCTATTTCAGTGGTCAACACAGCATAATGAACCGGCAACTATTCCATAATATGCCCTTCCAGCTGCAACCCAGTACTGGGAAACACCCATACACACTCATTAACACACACACACTCATACACTACAGCCAATTTAGTTAATTCAATTCACCTATAGCGCATGTCTTGGACTGTCATTTATTTTCCTTAGGCTTAGTCTCTACTTCAGAGGTCAACACAGCGTTATAAACCGGCAACTATTCCAGCATATGCCCTTCCAGCTGCAACCCAGTACTGTGAAACACCCATACACACTCAATACACACACACACTCATACACTACAGCCAATTTAGTTCATTCAATTCACCTATAGCGCATGTCTTTGGACTGTGGGGGAAATCTGAGCACCTGGAGGAAACCCACACCAATATGGGAAGAACGTACAAACTCCACACAGAAATGCCAAATGGCCCAGCTTGGACTCGAACCAACGGCCTTCTTGCTGTGAGGCGACAGTGCTAACGACTAAGCCACCATGCCACCCCTATGCAAGAAGTTGTATCTAGGCCAGGGGTAGAGAACCTACATGTGGCTCTCCAGTTGTCTCTCTTCAATAACATTTTAAACATTTTTAAACTGTCACTAGAACTCTGTTTCCTATTGAAAATACAATTACAATGACCTTTTAATGGTAGTTTTTACAGCAAAATGAATAAGAATAAGAATAAAAGGATTTCTCAACCAATGCCCATGTGCGGCACTCTGGATTAACTTGAAACGAAACACCAATAAAGGGCAAGCAATTAACATTTCTATAGTAACCTCACGCACATAAATTCAAACAACATTATACATTCAAACAACATATACAGTATATATAGTATATATATGAGCAATTCCATGCAAATGTCAACCTTGCCATGAAACAATTAAGTTGTCATCCTAAATAGCAAAACCCTTCTAATTTTTTTTTGTGCTTATCCTTGTATTTTACAGTGCTGTACAAATGCTCAAAAATGTCTCGGTCAATGTTTTCAAACAATTATATTTGATTTGCTAAAATCTCACAAGTGGAAATTTCACATCCGTCACATCCATAACAGAAAAATGTCACATCCATAACGAAGCTTTTTCTTCATAAATGCAAGAATGTAAATTAAAATAAAACCAACCATTTTTGTTCTATATAGAGAGCCGACACTTATCCTTGTGATTATCATTATTTCTTTTGGATTGTGCAGTTTAATCCACAGAATTTCGACAAAGTATGTACACTGTAAACTCGCTGACTTTTTTTTGTCACATCCATAACGCATGTTTATTTTCCTCATTTAAAGTATAAAAATTGTTTTCAGATTGATATTTTTCTGATCCCAAAATTCTGTGTATATTTGTTTTGGAAAATGTAAACAGATGTTTCAATATAATGTTAACATATACCTTATCTGTGCGTTTATGTTTTGAGTTTTTACTGCAAATTGCTCATATATAATAATGACTCTTTGCTGAAAAAAGGTTCCTTGCCCCTCAATAAAAAAATACAAATTCTGGTACAACATAGTGTTTTAACTGTAAAAGAGAAATATAAGCACTGCATTTTACCAATGTCTTCGCAGAGTCAAATAGACTATACAGACATTGACAGCACAATGGATATGCTTTTGTCTAAAAGTGTTTTGTAATCTTTTCTTTTCCAGCATGATGTTGTTGATACTACATGTGGGAGGAAAAAGGAATGAGATAAATTCCTTCTTTTTTTCTTACTGCACACACAAACAGTGCAAACACCCTCCAGTGCAAGGTTTGAATAGCAGCATTCTAAATCAAACTAGAAATCACAGTCTCTGTGGTCCATGCTCCAACGCTTTCACTGAGAACTCATAGATTATACACTATTGGCATGAACGCTAGTGCCAAAACCACTCCATTGGCATAATCAAGCGATAGTATAGCCTAAATCTTCTAGGGCCTTGGGCCCGGTGGATTGATCTATTTCACATTGGCAGCAAACACACTGACATCGATATAAAACCACTGAGTATGAATGACCTGCTGATTCCATCTGATTCCAACGTCTCCAGTCTCATTGCAGAGCTGCTCTCATTAATTCATACTCAATACAGCTGTGTCAAGTTTACTGACATTAAACTCTCGTTAAATGGCTGATAAATGTCAGCATTGTAAAACTGAGAAATAGTTTTGATTGGAAAATCAATCAGAGATCCATAAGGTTATGGTGGAATGCTGGTTAACACGAGGCCAAGGAGTGATTAGTGAGAGATGCAATGCATTGTGGGACAATATCTGGCTGTGATGCTTATAAAAGAGCTGTCAAGCGTAGGCCAAATGGTTTAACATTGCAATTGCATTAGTGTTGTCTTTACAATTCATGAATTATTGAAGGCTGTGAAGGTCGCATAGATTCTCAACTGATTGTTCAAGCAAATGCAACATTCAGGACGAAAACCTAATTGTGTTGGCCAACGATAAATTGTGGAAACAAAGACAAAACACAAATCCACAAATCCTCCAGAAATTGCTTATTGTTAGGATTAGTCATCATTTCGCTGGTTCTCAGGGATCTTCTTGGATAATTTGGAGGCTGTTCCATATGAACAACAGACCTCCAGTGAAGTGTGCTCTTGAGGACCTTGGGACATTGGGGACAGGTGGAAATGGATGGACAATAGAACCCTCAGTCCTTCAGGGACATAAGGGATTAGCAATCGGGGCCTTGGTCTAAAGAGAGCGATTTTCGGGTGAAAGAATATGCTAATGTGAGAGGTTAAATGCAAAGATGATGACAGGAAGCACTTGACTTCTGAACCCACAATCGCGCTGCCCTGAAGCAGCACCCGAATTCACTATTCATTGGCCGAAGCTCTCTTGTCTGTCAAAAGTTCTGCTCTGTGAGATTGGACGGATTAAGCATATGCTGATTAGTCTTAATTAACATTTAAATGCTTGTAAGAATGTCCTGTTTTAGACAAGATTGGAGAGGCCTGGTTTATGCTAATTCGCCGTGTGGAGAGTCTATGGGCCTTTGGTTTTGTGAAAGGGATTAACGGACACCTGATTATGACCAATGAAAGGTCAAGTGGAGCTCTGATGAATGCCAGCCACTGGTTTGCATTTATATTCCTTACCCTAGTTTAAAACTTTCAACTCAAAGAACTTACCAAAGTTAGAGGAAAACGTGTGTGATCTCTTTGGATTTAGCTGGATTCAGCAGTCTTTCATGACATTTGACAAAACCATAACATTTGAGAAAAACAGACGAGCCTAGTTAAATAAGAGAGACGAGGAAACACGTTCATTTCTTAATTAAAGCATGTGAAAAAGTATGTGAACTTTTGGATTCAATAACTGATTGACCCTTTTTTTGCAGCAATAACTTCTACCAAACATATCTTGTAATTGTGAACCAACGCTGCACAATGTCAAGGGGAAATTTTTCTCCATTCTTCTTTCACAGAACTGTTTCAGTTCAGCAACATTGTTGGGATGTTTGATGTGAATAATTTTCTTGAGGTCATGCCAAAGTACCTCAGTCGAGTTGAGGTCAAGAATCTGATAGGATCTCTCAAGAAAACTTAATTCCTTCTGTTGTAGATTTACTCTCATGCTTTGGGTAAACAAGAGTAAATCAACATCTCTTGAGCTTCAACCAGCAGACACGTTTACATAGTTTACAGTTGGGAGTGAATGTGTTGTGCACTTTAACAAACAACTTAACTTTGGGATTAGTGGTCCACATGCAGAAAACTTTGCCAAACATTCAGTGGAACTTTTTAGTCTTGGGTGTTCCTTTTGCAAATGGGAAGCTAAAAATGTTTTGGTTTTGATACAGGGCCAGACCATATATCGTTGGTCCAGTTTCCAGCTTATGTACACGTGTTTTCAGTGATCTGATCACAAGTGGTCAGCCAAGATGCATCATTTGCAATTAATACTAACACAATGTTTATTATTCAGGTTTTTTTTTTTTTTTACAATCTGCAGAACAGGAGTGCTCGGTATAAGACAAATACTACTGATGAACAAGCCAATGTTATGTTTCTTAAGAGCAAGCAGGAATGCGAGCAAATGATAAGCATGTGGATGGCAGCTCTTGAACTAAATCACTGTTTTTGTGGTGTTGAAACACATTTACCCACATCAAAGTAATATAATCACATATGTTTTTTTAACTACCTCTGGAAATGGTTAGAAGCGGACTTTATAAACCCAACCGTCGTTACCTCCGCTCACTCGAGATCACACTCATGTAAATTAAACAGGGTTTTGATTGGATAAGTCATTAGCCTAGAAAAGTGATAGAAAATGCTGGTCCAGGAGCACCACCGTCCTACAGAATTTAGCTCCATCCCTAATCAAAGACAAATCCCCTAGAGACTTCCGGTTATGACATGCAGCTGAAAAGTCGCACAAACAGAGCTCCCTGATAAATATTAACGAAAAAACACTGAACAAATATCCAGAATAAGAACTTAAGAGACGAAATGCACCCAAAAAATTATTAAATTAGGTAATTATCCAAGGTTCCGCAGTGGCGCAGTAGGTAGTGCTGCCGCCTCACAGCAAGAAGATTGCTGGTTTGAGCCTCAGCTGGGTCAGTTAGCGTTTCTGTGTGGAGTTTGCATGTTCTCCCTGCGTCCGCGTGGGTTTCCTCCAGGTGCTCTGGTTTCCCCCACAGTCCAAAGACATGTGGTACAGGTGAATTGGTTAGCCTAAACTGTCCGTAGTGTATGAGTGTGTATAGATGTTTCCCAGAGATGGGTTGCGGCTGGAAGGCCATCTGCTGCATAAAAACATGTGTTGGATAAGTTGTGCCGAAAAGAAAATGTGCCGAAAAGAAAATGAATGAATGAATAAAATTATCCAAAGGCATCTGTAATGTTACCTATTGACGGCGATACTGTAGCTCTGAGTTAGCCAACAACCAAGCTGAGGTTGGTGACACTCTCAGGCAGTTCAATCTTTGAGATCTGAATTCTCAAAACAATTGACTGACATGATAGAACCTGTAAATGGCATTAAAAGCCAACTTACTGTCACAATAGCAAATAATCTGTGAGGCAGAATAAAATTTTTCCCACACTGAAGATGATGTTTCAACACTTAAAAAAAAAGTTAAACTGGAAGACACTACAGAATTCGTTCGGAACAAAGTACAAGATCCAGAGGCCTCAAAAGGCATTCCAATTTGAGGTTAGTCGATCTTCTTGAAAAACCAAAGGATCTAATATGTGCGCCTTTCTTGAGGCTTGGGTTCCTAAGATTCTGAGTGACACGTTCTCACCAGTCATGGAGCAGGCTCTTTGAGTCAGTCAAGTTAATCCAAATTGCCCAACTGCTCCAAGAGTGATTGTGATTAAAAAATCCCTTAGATCTTTTTACGACCTTTTGTGTTTGATTACATATGAACATAAACTCTGCATTACAGTGGCCCTCAATGACCAAATATCATGCCACCCAGCAATATGAATACTTAAAAAGTCAAAGAGGAGACACATTTAAACTAAATAAATAAATAAATAAAAAAAAAAAAACATTTGACTTACTTAAGAATGAAACTAAACTGACAAATTAATGCAGAAATCCAAGCAAATACAAACAGTTAAGAATTTTACCTGAAAGACTTTCACACAAACTAACATTACAGACATTGATAAAGGCGAATATGGTCTACCAATGCCAGTATTAAAGCAAAAACACTGATCAACTGAAACGAACTAGACTCCAACACTGGTCCTGTGAAGATACATCTGTATCTCCTCCACGCAACAAACGACATGGTCTGCTCATTAAAGCCCTTAAACTGAATAAGTTCTCTCTGAAACACAGCCCCATTGCATCACTGTCCAACCAGCTGGCTGTGTTTTGAGTTGTTTTATAAAAGAGCGGTATGCAGATAATGAGCATGTTACTTTAGCCTTCAACCACACTAGCAGCGCAGGATGACAAGACCAAGAGCTTTCTGATGAAAGAGCCATGAAGAGCATTTCTACAGCCTGTGACAGAACCGGATGACACTTCAATGTGATCACACGCATTAACTCCTCATGTCTGAAGTAGGAGGGGGAGAGAGAGAGATAGAGCTACACCAGTCCGCCTCATATGTTTGATCAATCCATAAGCAGCAGCATCACAGATCTCTGTTTATTTCTTCCTCTCTTCAAACGACGAGTACAGAAATCAGAAAGGTCTATTTTCAAAGTGATAAAAGATTAAAAACTTGCTTTCTAACTTACTCCCTTGCAATTTGTCTCAAGTACCAAGGCCCGAAAATGTACAGCTTGATCAACAAGCATTCAGGATAACGTGAAGAGAGAGAGAGAGAGAAAAAAAAGCTGGGGAAAAAAAAAGCCTTTTTGACCTCATGCAAATTGCAAGCTTCCACTTCTATCACTGATGACCCTAAATACATTTCAATTCATTATGAAAGAACTCAGTTTCCCTCCTCTACTCCCACTTCCATCCAAGACTCTATCTCTCCAAGTCCTTCAATAATTAACATTGCTGCAAACTCAGTCGTCTCACAAAGCTGTGAATAATAGGAGACATTTGCATTCCCTTTCACTCACACACACACACACACACACACACACACACCCGAGCGCGTTCACTCAGGAGAACTAAAGGTTGATTAATTCAGCAGGCCTGAGTGTCTAGAGCAGATGCTCAGGTGGCTAACGAAGGCAAGCTCATTCATATGGAAGACAGGACTGCTCACAAAGAAATAGCGGGAGAAGTGTTCCACTTACAGAGCTCCTTATTTTTTTCCCCAATTCCTCAGAATGTTCACCATTAACTACAAGAAAAGGTAAATTGAAGGTATTTCACTTCTTAAAAATGCAAAGACAGGCAAGAAAATGTTAAAGCTTCATAACCTTAAAGAGCACTTGTGAGATCTGAAAATCTTTGATGTGAGGTCTTTGTAGTGAAATTTGAGGCAAATCGTACAAAAACGGCGCTGTGATAATCTTTTTCAGTCGTTCCCAGTCGCACAATGCTAACAGCAAACTTCACTAGGAGAGCCCTTATCCCTCATATCTTTAAAGTCTGACACACACCCGACGGTTCTTAAAATGACTCGCATCTAAGAACCATAAAGCACAAAAATGACACACCCACACTCTCCATCAAGAACACAGAGATTTTTATGGCAAGTGAGGTGACAAATGAAACATTATTTGTACTATTTTAGTGTCAGAGGCAGGCGAGAATTCCTCTCTCCTCTAACCTATAACTAGTGCCACAATCGGCTTATAAATCAATCAAAAACCTGCACACTGCATTTATGATGGCCACTGCGCTGACACTTCGGCGCACGCTCTACATCACGTGCTGTGAGGAGAAATGCATGATGTGTCCGAGGCAGGAAATATGTAGCTGGACTGCTTTCCGGACTAGCAGCTGCTCCCGCTCCTGACAGAGCATAAGTCATGGAGTTTGACTGGCTCACCGCTTGCAGAGATTACATTTGAAGGGGTCGGGAAGGCTGAAAGATGGCTTGACTGTCAGCGTTTCAATCTGCACACGCAAGGATAATTTGTTCACAAAATTTAAGAGTCCCCAGGAGAGGTGGGGTGCCAATGCATTGGGAAGAGCAAATGGTACTAATTCATCTGCGATAAACTGCCCTGACTGGGAATAGAGAGAGTGGTGATGCCGATGTGACACAATGGTGTTGGTAAGGTCACCTCCTCAATGAATGATGTTGAGAAAGGAAGATGTCTGTTTGATCTGTAAAACAAGATTGAGAAATAAGCTCAAAGTAATTTTTGCACAAAGTTGATTTTAAAATGCAACATCACTAAAGTCCAACTAAAATGTACAGTGTTCATTTTGCTAGTGTTATTCTTTAGGTGAACAATTAATCAGTGAAAGATAATCCACTGACAAAAAAGTGTGATAATTTGCTTATACATTTGGAATGGTGGTCCTTCTCTTTTGATGTCAGTTTGACAGCTTCTGCCACAATATTCTTAGCCATGCTCCTCTTACTGTTTACTACAAGGGAATGATGCGCAAAAAGAAAGCAACCTAATAGTCTGTTCAAGTTGGAAGTACATGAACGTACTGAAATAAAAGTCTCACCTACTTCCAGTTAACAGAGATTAAAAGAAATTGCATGGACATCATATCAAATCCAAACAAATCTCAAAAACTAAGACAGACGATTGACTTCAGGTTAGATTTCTGCAAGTTGAAATTATTGGGACTAGGGTTGGGCGATGTCAACCTATTTGGCACCGTACGATGTCTAATGTGAAACATCGCGATGAACGATGGTATCATTCATAATAAATTAATTATTGGTAGCCTACCGCTTCAACTACCTGACCTGCATGGTTTTTGTTTTACCCATAATCAAATTATAAATAAATAAAGATAAGTTACACACACATTACCACCTGTCAATCACTTTTTTTGCGGGACTCTGTCACGAATAGGCAGAGTGATCGGTGTAGTTACAATGGCGTTGACAAACTTGGTTGGTAAAAAAGGTGCACAAACAACAGTTTCTGAGGTTTTGCTAAAATTATTAAATACAAGCATGAAAGCGAAAGATTGAAACGCTGTACTGATGCTGTGACATGTTACTGTACCTGATAGATTCAAACGACAGAAGAGTCGTTCGATAGAGACACGATTAACTATAGTGAGACACAATCCAGCGGTACATCCTTGATAAACTGTCCAACGTGCACTGCTCAAAGGGGTTTTGTGCTCAAAGCACCCGCTGACTGTCTGCAACTCAGACATGTGCATATGCTAGACTAGAGTGCATGACAGTGTGTGTGTGTGTTTGTGTGCAGTCACATGATGTACGTTTTCAGCGGTATAGTGTGGACGGAGGGCTGCTACGCTAAATGAAACGCGTGTGCGTGTGGATCATTTTTCGTTTTAAAATGCCATATTAAAACTAAGACGTATTAGTATAAACGGGACCTAAGCGTGTATTTTTTGCGAACGGGTTTGCGACGGGTGCGGGGAATGGAAGGTACTTTGAGGTTGCATAGCCAAAGTAAGGTGATAATAGCAAACAAGAGTGCCATTACAATATGCTAAAGCATTTTCAGATTGATGTCAATCAATCAATCAATCAATCAATACAGCCATATGTTTATGTTTAAGTTAGTTAAGGGCACTAACAATTGTAGCAGGATTTTTTTTATCCCTCAAACGAAAGGTGTTTACACAATAGAATAAACACTGAATGCAAGTTTGTTAAAATGCACATAAAGACTGTTGAGCTTAACTTTATTCAGCAGCATGAGTGGTCTATCTGACATAAGTGGAAAAGAAATTTGTTTTAGGGGAAGAGCAAGTAATTAAATTAGCACAGTGTTCTAACCAGGCATGACGTGACAGGATTCTAGTGACAGGCAATTTGTCTTTCTACTCCAAATGTGAAAAGGGGGCATGGCATCACAAAACACAGCCAATCAGAAGAGTTATCTCTGTTGTTGGTTCTCTATTTCACTCCTTTTAGATACCTGAGAGAAATTGACAATTAACTGTGGAGAAATAAAAAACATGAATAACATAGTATTTATTATTATTATTATTATTATTATTATTATTAGGAGTAGATGTAGTAGTAGTAGTAATAGAAGTATTAATTGCCTAACACCAAAGACTTTAGATCAAATCAAAGATGTTGCTCTCACATTGCAATGAATAGGAGACATCAACATCAACATAAAAGAACCAATCACTAATTGGTAAAGTAAACATATCACAACAACACTAGATTGCCATTTATTCAGTGCCCTGAGACAGGACTGCACATGTGCATTGGCTGGACCAACCAGGAATATTGACTTTATAATGCTGACTGAGCTTTTATTCATGTACATATCATTTAAGTGAGATTTTGTTTTTGATTTGAGATGTAGAGTGTGGCAAGTAGTTTTTAAGATTTCCTCATTCAATTAAATGCTCATGGATGCTCGAAAAAGCTGCTCAGATGTAATGCAAATCTGCAGAGTGAACGAAAATTCCTTGAAACAGATTGTATTACTTAATTTTCACCGCATCTTAACTACGCCTCAGCTCATCATGCGGATCTCACCTGAAGCCTCTGAACAAAACCAGTTTATTTTGCTCCCAAAGGACAGACCTGACTCCAAGACAATATGGCGTAAATGTTAAATATGTATAATTAGGTGTACAAGTCTTCAGATGTGTTTGATCGCTGCTTACAGCAGATGGTGCGCAGACATACCTATAACACTGTATGTTCTCCACAGACACAATCTGTCTCAGAAACAGGTGTTTCATCTCTTTTTTTGTCTCCTTTCCTCTTTTTATGGAGCGACATCCCCAACCGAAGACCTGTCTCAGTTGACTCTGCATGTTGCCGTTTCACGCTTGTTCCTTAAGAGGCCATTTTAGCCAGTCCTCGAAGACTGAGCGACACGGCCCTCTTTTGCTACACCAATAAGTGCTATTTGTTTATTTTTAGGCTGTATCCTGCTGACCCAGGAGAGGCTTTTAGCACATTTCCTTGCTTTCCACCCCCTCCCTCGCTCTTTTTTTCCCCCTGTATTGTTTTGAGCATTTTTTTCCCCCTCTCGTCTTTTGTATTGAACGAGTTTGCTGGAGGGAGAGAGAGTTGGCAGGAGAACAAACGAATCTGTCTGCGACTCTCTCACTTTCGCTCAATCTGTTGCTCTCTCTCTCTCTCTCTCCCACCTCCTTCCACCGCTCGTTCTCTCTCTAAGCAGCACAGGTGTTGCTGTGGCAATGATGGCAGCCTTTGTCTGGCACCGTGAACTTTGTTATTGCATCTACACACTCGAACATCCCAGATCAGACAGACACACACACGAACGCATGTACGCACACACGCGCACCAATCCGTTGTATCAGTGTCCTCGGCGTTTCATCATCAAAGCAGCGTGTGGCCGGCGGTTTGAGGAGCAGAATATGAAACGGATAAAACAAATCGTTTGATGTCGGAAAGACAGGCATGCCGTCAGAAAGTACTTAAGCTCTTCCTCCCAATGGAGCGCACAAATTCCTCTCTTTCTTTCCTCATTAAGTTTCCTCCGTCTTCGCGCTTCTTTTGTCTTCCCCGTCAGGGCAGTTTCAGAAAGCTTGCATCATTGTTTATGATGCTTTATTGTCAGGAGATTAATGAAATAATAAATATTGACTTACTTAAACATTCTGTCAAAGGATAAGGTGTGTGATCTTTGTGTGTGCATAAGGGCTCGTGAATTTCAATTCCGATCTTTGCCCGAGGAAACCTGTTACTGATGTGACTTCAATGCTGGCATATTTTTCTAGAAATCCCTATAGAAGAGATAAAACTGAATGTTTTTGAAACCCGTTCGTTGATTTAGGTAGGCGAGCAGTTTGCTTACAGTTGTGTTGACAAATGAGGTTTATATTCTAGTAGTGTTTACACATGTGGACTTCTGAGAAGAGGCGGCAAAGTCCTTGCTATTAGTCTGCGCTTTTAATGTCTCTATTTGAATATGGAAACCCTTTCCACTTATCACAGAAGAAGCTTTCCATAATGTGTGTTTATTTATTTTCTTTCAGCTTAGTTCCTTATATATCAGGGGTTGCAACAGCTTAATCAATTGATAACTAATCCAGTATATGTTTTAAGAATGTCCTTCCAGCCACAACCCAGTACTGAGAAACACCCATACACTCTCATTTACACACACACTTATACACTATGGCCAATTTAATTCATTCAATTCACCCATAAAGCATGTCTTTGGTCTGTGAGGGAAACCAGAGAACCAGGAGGAAACCCACGTGAACAGGTAGAACATCAAAACAAACTCCACATAGAAAGGCCAACTGGCCCAGCCAGGACTTAAACCAGTGACCTTCTTGCTGTGAGTTGACAGTGCTAACCACTGATTCACCCTGCCTCACAATGTATATATCCTGTATAAATAGCAGCACTCAAACTAACAATTAACTAACTTTTGTCTATCCTGCTTTAGAACAATACCATTTTAGAGAGAATACTTCCTTATCCATGAGCAGCACGATTCAAGATAAAATGTGAATAACAGTCTTGTTTCTAATATTTAAAGGATTATCGTTATTTTAAATTAGAGTTTAAAACAAATGATTAACCATTCAGAAAGGCTTTACATTTCATTACAATAACCTTTATTTACCAAGTAAGTCACTTGAGAACCAGTTCTCATTTGCAATGACGACATGGCCAAGAGGCAACATAAAACGCATTGATTCATTCATCAAACATTCATTCATCGAACAAACATTTTTAATGACTTATGGCCCATTTCCACTGAGTGGTACGGTACGGCACGGTTCGGTACGCTTTTAAGGCCGTTTCCACTGTCTAAAAGCGTACCGAACCGTACCGTACCGTACCTCTTTTTGGTCACCCTTTCGAAAGGGTACCGAAACCCAGAAAGGGTGCCGTAAGGTGGAGCTACACGCGCAGCTGAACGCCATTCAAGTCATTTGCTCACGCAACAAGCAGAATGAAAACAAAGGACCCGCCATGTTTAATACACAGCCGAGAGACAATGCTCCGAAATAATATCAGCATATAATAACGAGCCATGGTCGACCCGAGCTTAAACAAACCTTGTCGTCTTCTTGAACGGCCACAAAGCCGAGAGAAGAGCAGATTCTTTTGGGTTTCGAGCCCATAAGCGCGAGGTTTCGCTTCTGTCTTGTGCCCGCGTGCGCATCAATGTTTGAAATAACAAAGTTCTTAACCTGGACTATTATAAACTGGGAATGACGGATTACTCTCTAACGAGAGAATAATGACGGAGAGGCTACATGTACTGGTGAAGATTAAAGACACAGATGAGAGGTTTGCACAGACGGGGCTCTATTTCGTATTGTTTTTGAACCTAAATAAGGCATACATGTCTGCTGTGTGTAGTTTTTCTGTAATTTGGTAACATCAGAGACTGTGTGGGGCTGTATGTGTTCATATATGCTGCATTTATTTATTTATTTGATATAATCGCGGACCGTAGGCTATTTCGCATCATTGATCTGCAGTTATAATCAGATCATGTTCAGTCAGTAATGAACATTTGTACACCAGTGTACATGTGTATAATAAAGCATCTGTTTTGTGAGAAGTGCTTCTCGTATGATTTTTGAACGACCCATAAAGCTTTACTGTAGACATTTCCTCGAGCGAAAATGACGTCGTCAAACTTTCTGTCGTATACCACGCCCACCAAAAGAGTACCCTTTTGCAGTGGAAACGCAAGCCTGATAAAGGTGACCCGTACCGACCCGTACCGTACCGTACTGTTAGATTTGATCTAATCCCAACTAACTCTTATTCCAGTACTACTATAGTGAAATCTGAATGTTTGCAACAGAAATAATACAGTTTGAAAAATAAAACAACTAAAAATTGAAGCTGTTTTAACCATGCATGATTCTCTCTCTCTGAATCAAATGGAGATTTCAAGGGCCACTGTGATCATCCAAAGGTTAACAAACATATACAAACCACATTTTGAATTAAAATCACATGGTTGGATAGTGTTAATGATTAATTGTGTAAACCTCCTATTTACACATTTCAAAGAGTATATTATATTTTCTCATCCAAAATATTTGAAGGAGGCACTGCCTCTCATGTCTCCTCAGATAAAACACCACAGATGAGATCATATCTCAAAGCAATCGCACTCATTGTCACCGCTCTGTCACATATCAACAGCAAAGAAGAGTCAAGCAGCCTTTAAAGTGTAAATATAACAGAACGACCTTTGTTTAGTCAAATATATGAATATGCGTTTATATATTTTAAAGATGAAAGACTCAATATCTAGCATGTGTCCGACCTCGTCCCTTTGAGCCTTTGATGCGCTTCCGAGAACCATGTTTTGAAGGCATTCTTATGTTAACTTTAAAAAGCGTCTATTACCATGTGATTGATCACCTGATGGTGCGACACAGATGAAAGGTGTTTACGATTCAAAAATAAGGTCAAAGCAAGTGCAAATAGGATGGTTTTTCGTTTCCCGGGCCGTTTTGTTTCTTGTTATGATCTCTAGGTCTTTCATTCATTTGCCTTATTTACAAACGCCGGACTCGCATTAAATTGTCAGACTAAACATTGACATGCCTTTGAAAGGTTTCTGTGAAAATCAGTCAAAACATATTATTACTGAAACTACATCCTAACAACAGATGGCAAGGTGTCTGAAGAAGCTTTGGGACATATAGTGTACTCAAACGAATAAAGAAACATTTCACAGGCAATTGGATATAAAAAAAGCCCAGTCACACAAGGGTCCCATTATTATGCAATATGATGTGTGACATCACAGTTGACGATAAAAATTCAGACCCAGAACAATAACACAACCCCAATGATGTCATCAATTAATCAAACCTACAACACTGACACGGTTACTGTATAATTAGACGCCTGAAGGGGATCATTGGTGAACAATGGAACGCAGCAGAGTTTTCTCTCTCTCTACCTTGAGATGGAAGGATGAAACAAATCGCTCGGATGTCAACTGAACGAGAGAGTTAATAATGCATTTGTCTGGATGGGGGAGGAGGGGTGAGAGAGGGAAAGAGATTCTTTTGAAGAAGGGGTACAGATGGTCATCAGATGGGGCTGAGAGTCGGAGAGTGTGGCACGGTGCTTTGACATCACCTGGGTGCACACACTCCATATGCCACTAGACCTGACAACCTGCCACACACACACATACGCATGCACACACGCACACACACACACACACACACACACACACACACACACACACACACCTGTTTGTGAACTCATTCATGTTTAACACCTCTTCATGCATACTAATCACGGTTAAAATGAGCATGCTGTACCATCGCGTTGTGTTATTTTAAAATCGGAATGATTAAGTTGCCCAAAAAAAGTTTAGTAACAGTAATGAATGCTGTTTGGTTATGTTGTGCAATCTATTTGAAAAATGTATTGTACTGTCAAATTTTGGTTACATCTCAATAAAAAGATTGTTCAAAAAGTTATATACTCCATACTTGCTATAACCAAAGACTTAAAATACATTTTGCAACTCCTTCGAGAAAGGTTGGTGACTTAAGAAAAATCGAAACCATTTTAACCATTTCAAACCTTTCCAATATAGCATAATATGCGAACTGGCAAGAAACTTTTTAATATATTCTCACGAATGCATATTTGTGCTTGGTTGATAATTAGTAATTTTAATCATCATCTTCAGATATCCCTATACAATACATACATTATTTATTCACTTTACTTTAGTTTAGTCCTTTGTTTATCAGGGATCGCCACAGCAGAATTAACCACCAACTATTCCAGCACATGTTTTATGCAGTGGATGCCCTTCCAGCTGCAACCAAGTACTGGGAAACACCCATACACTCTCACATTAACACACACACTCATACTATGGCCAATTTAGTTCATCCAATTTGCCTATAGCGCATGTCTTTGAACTGTGGGGAAAACGGGAGCAGTCGGAGGAAACCCACACAGAGGAAATCCAAACTCCACACATAAATGCCAACTGGCCCAGCTGGGACTCGAACCTGTGACCTTCTTGCTGGATGAACTAAATTGTGTGTGTTAATGTGAGAGTGTATGGGTGTTTCCCAGTACTTGGTTGCAGCTGGAAGGCATCCACTGCGTAAAACCAACGCTATCTCACGGCAATTCGTAACTTTTGATTTAGTGGCTAATTCGTATGAATACGTATGATCTAATTCGTACAATTTAGTACAATTTGGGTGCCACGACTCCTTTTTTAAATTGCACATTTTCGTACGACTTAACTCATACGAATTCGAACGAATTAGCCACTAAACTGGCAAAACGTAAAATGCTTAGGTTTTCTCGTGAGATCAGGCTGGTAAAACATATGCTGGAATAGTTGGTGGTTTATTCCGACAGTGCCAACCACTGAGCCATCGTGCCACCTTTTTTTTCATTTACACGTTAGAATATATTCCTACATTCATTGATTCAGTCATTTTCTTTTCGGCGTAGTCCCTTTACTAATCTGGGATGCCCTTCCAGCTGCAACCCATCTCTGGGAAACATCTATACACACATTCATTTACAATCATACACTACGGACAATTTAGCTCACCCAATTCACCTATAATGCATGTCTTTAGACTTGTGGGGGTAACTGGAGCACCCGGAGGAAACCCACACGACCACGGGGAGAACATGCAAACTCTACAAAGAAATGCCAACTGACCCAGCCAAAACTCGTACCAGCGACCTTCTTGCTGTGAGGTGATCGTGCTACCCACTATGCCACTGTGGCACCTATATTCCTACAATGAACCAGAAAACTTTATTACCCCATCTAACCTGGTAATTTTGGCACCAATACATTATTTATCAGGAAATCGTCTTGCTAATAAACATAAAAACACTAGTGTGCAAATGTGAGGGAGACAAACATGAAAACAAAACACTGGAGCTTAATATCATATTGCCTCCATTTGCTCTTCTGAATTCCCATGATATTGAAAGCTACATGATTCACGTAAATCTGAATAAAAGTCACATTACCAGAATGGTTTTGTGTAAAACTTGTGGAATATAACAGGTTCATCTGAAGACTAAATATTAAAATCTATTTCCGGATGATGTAACATAATCCTGCATTTCCAGAGTGTTAGTTTGAAAAGTAGATAATCTCAGATGGCATACTTCATGGATGAAGCCAGTAGAGCGTGAACGTAAAATGAGAGAGCGCTCCTAATACTCACAAACACACACATACACACAAACATTCAGGAAAAACATTATTGATGACACAGTCTGCGAGAGATAGGCATCATTACCCCAGTGCAAAGCATAGGGCATGAGAGAGAGAGAGAGAGAGAGAGAGAGAGGCAAAAAAGAGAGTGAGAAAAAAAACAGTTGAGCTTCCTTTTTTTTTCATTTTAAAAGTCATGATGTGTAGCATGCACCTTAATTAAATTGCAAGTATCATGGCCATGAACCAACTCGCACAAAAACAACCATGGAAAGGCATTTCCATTATAGCCAAAATCTATACTGTACTTCACATGATATCCAAAAACATCTTCTGGAAATAAACTGAAATGTGTAGGAATGTAGCGATACACAAATTCTTTCCAAATGATTTTAAAATAAATATAAAAAATTAGCACATAATTTATAACCAAATAAGTATAACCACAATTTAAATTCTAAATGTTACAACATACAAGCTTTAGATTGTATTTAAAACAAATATTAAAACGGATTATATTTTACTATACTTTTAAAATCTACTACTACTGCTACTACTACTACAACTACTACTACTACAACTAATAATAATAATAATAATAATAATAATAATAATAATAATAATAATA
>CAIGQQ010038154.1:13777631-13796251 GCA_903798035.1 Danio albolineatus
TAATAATAATAATAATAATAATAATAATAATAATAATAATAATAATAATAATAATAATAATAATAATGACAACAACAACAACAACAACAACAACAACAATAATATAAAAAACAAAAAGAAACAAAAACATGCATTAATATTTCTTTTTTTTTTTAATTTTACCATGATAAGTGGGGTTTATTTATAAACTAAATTTGGAGAGGATCACGTGCTTATGATTGAACACAGCTGGTACCACATCATCTTAGCATATTGCACCAATCAGACAAATCCTGACACACTATAAATTACCAGAGCTTTCTACTCCAGTCATCTTCGTCTTGAAGAATCCCCCCTTCCACCCCAACTCCTCCCCTTCTCTGATAGGGCGGCACGGTGGCCCAGTGGTTAGCACTGTTGCCTCACAGCAAGAACGCCGCATGTTCGGCCTCTCCCCGAGCCAGTCGGCGTTTCTGTGTGGAGTTTGCATGTTCTCCCCGTGTTCGCGTGGGTTTTCCCCGGATTCTCCGGTTTCCTCCCACCGTCCAAAAAACATACTACATAAGTAAATCGACAACTTTAAATAGCCGCTTAAGGCAACTCTAGTCAGATATATCTCAGCACGTTCACAAGCGGGGGAGTTCTCGAGACTTACCTGAGCTCAAACTCTCCTCTCGCCCTTTAAACGGGAGGGAGCCCCGGGCTCAAAAATATTCTGAGCTCAGTGCTCTCTCCCGGGACAGCATGCCAAATACGCTTTATTATCCCTCATCAGCTAAGTGTGAACCCTTGAAATGATGCTTGTGTGTTTGTGCTGGTATATCAGCTGGTTAAATCCTTGGTTGAAGTGACTTTCTGAGTTCCACTTTACCTACTTATAGTAAACACTATGCATTGTTTCAGGTAAATACAAAGTAGATACTTTTGAGCGTGCGGTAGAAGAGTAGCTTTGAGACATACCATCTCTGTATAAAACTGTCTGCACACATTGTCACATGTGTGCATCCCTTCAGTGTAAACTGCCCTGTCAATCATCTTACCACAGTAACCACCCTCCGCTGTATTCGAGGAAAAGTAGCAGCACACTAATCTTCCAGTTGTGGGTTTTTTATGATAAGAAATATTCTCATATTTTTGCATAATGACGCAATTAAGATTTAATGGTCAAATAAATCTTTACAAAAGTTCCCACTGTTGGTGTAGATGAAATGGGCCATAACACTTTAAAGCAACGCTGTGTAGTTTTTCGACCCATAATAATCACTCTTCAGTACACTATTTCAGTGGTAGAATATAACTTAACTGAATGAATTCTACTGCTTTACATCATGACACATTTTACTCATAGCCTGGATGAAGTTAGCAACAGCTAACTTTAAGATTAGAAGCAATCTAATATGCAAAACTCAAAAGCAACACCATGGCAGAGCCAACAAAGAAACCAATATCGGTATCAGAAGGGTTTACACTGTCTACTTCACTTATTTTATTCTAACGAAAAAGCTCTATTACTTTACAGCCTTGTAAACGTATAGCAATGCCCTGATGTATAGGCAATTAAAGCATTATGTGTAACACAAGCTACTTTACCTGGTGGGAGGACATGGTTTCCAAACAAGGATTCTGCAATCACAAGGAATCCTAGAACAAAAGTTGCATAGTGTTGCTTTAAATGTTCATGTTCAATGATGATTTAGCTCAAACCTGTTCATCTAACTGTCGCTACCTAAAAGGATATTTCACTCAAAACGAAAAATTCTGTCATCATTTACTTACCCTTTAATTGTTCCAAAGTTGTTTAAGTTTCTTTATTTTGTTGACACAGAGAAATATATTTTGAAGAAAACTGAAAACCTGTAAACTTCTATAGTGTTTGTTTTTTCTACTAAGGATGTCAATGGTTACAGATTTGAGCTTCTCTCAAATATCTTTTGTGTTCAATAGAATAAAGAACTTAAAGTTTTGAAAGCACTTAAGGGTGAGTAACGTATATAGTAGGTTCGTTCATTTTAATTTTTGGGTGAACTATCCCTTTAACCACCAGTCATGCACATCTATCATGTTTGTCATTTTTTAGCACTTTTTTTTTATTCGTGTCTGTAGTTCTGCACTGAATCCTCCTGCAAAATGCAATAGACTGCAGGCGATATTGCACATTAGACAGAGATTCACACTTCTAAAAATCTACCAGAAATAGACCATCAGGGGGCAAAGACTTGAAAAATGTTATGCCTAGGAATACCTTTTCTAATCTTGCATATGTTGGATATATAGTATACAAGTTGGGATGCAAGGATGCAATTTATTCTTTATGAATGAATCATTGAATTACTGGCAAACAATTCCTTCAAAAACAGATTTATTCAGGAACTAACCACTGAGATGCACAAACATTCTGCTCCAGCTCTGACTGACTCAATATTAACTTCTTGTTTGTTAAACTGTTGCATAAAATCAATAACACATTACTGATGGCAATCAGCACACTTGCTTGAGTGATATTGCTTAATGATAAAAAACTATGGGTTTTCTTTTTTTTTCATTAACAACTTGATTTGTAGGCACATTCTGACTGCACTCTAATCGGCCACATAACCATGGGGATGCTTTCCCAAAGCATGCGTTGAAAAATAAATATATTATCATCATACAAATAATATAATACAACAAATAATAAAATAAACTGTTCATATTGCATCAGCCAAAAACAACACAATCCAAGATATGTGCATGTTTTCTTTCATTTCTAATATATAGTTTTCTATCCAACATTCATCAAAATGTATATAATAAAATGTGTGTGCATTGCATATACCAGGTGAAAAATCTCTTATCAGGCACATCATTTGTGGTGCTATTCCATTCTACAGTACAGTGCGGGACCAGTTATATGTCCAAGTTTTACACTTAGGGTCAGGGAGCCCGAAGACAGTATAAGCAATAGTAATATTGATGTTTTCTTTAGCAAGAACCCTTAATGATCTCACACACTCCAACACACACACACAAACTACACCCATCCCCGCCTACCAGCTTTCCTCGAGGGAGAACCTAACAATGGGAGTCAATACTACATTTTGACACCTTAGACTTTAAAAAATGACCTGACAGGTGAGTGTGTCCATGAGTAAACAGTAAGAATCCTCTCGTGTGTGTGTGTGTTGTTTCCTCTGAGATGAAATGCTGAGCATGCACAGATCATAAGATGTGAACTGTACAGTATAAAACAGGGAGAGAGAATAAATAATGAGTGAACAGAATAAAAGAGGACGGAAACGAGTCACAAAAAAGGAAGTGCTGGAGTGGCAAAAAGGCAAATCGGCATAAAACCCTCTCAGAACACTACAGTACATATCCATTTGAAAAATGGCCTAGCGAAAGAAATGACAAAAAAAGAGCGAAGAAGTGCTAAAAGCGTTTTGAGGGGTAAAAAGGAGGGTGCAATGATTCCCTGTAAAACAGGAAGTTGAAGACCGTCTGACACGTCCATCCCGCAGCCGCTATGAGAGCCGTAGATCACTCATCAAGCCGGAGTGCATGCGTGACACCGTCTGAAATATGAAGAGCCGTTTGGTTTGACATCTGGAGTAAATCTGCGGCTCAGCGCTCAATTCTGACACACTAAAGCCACAGCGCCATTTTATGATGACAACAGAATATTAAATTTATATCTCCCACCCTTCCTCCCTCCTTCGCTCTGTCTGTTTCTCCACCTCCTCTTCTCCCTCACGGCCTCCCTCATTTGCTTGTGCGGAGGAGGTTTAATACACTGCAGCTTTGCGGTTGTCCTGGGGTTAAATGGATATTAGAAAATGAGAACAATGTAGAAATGGTTCCTAGCAAGAACCCTTGGTTTGAGGTAAAACGGAGCAAGTCCAGCATTTTGGATGTGACATTTGCAGTGAAAATTTGAAAAATTCACAGAGAAAGTTTGTAAACATTATATTTTAAAAAAAATCTGTTTACATTTCCCAAAACAATGTATGTGTCGAAATATTATGTGTGTGACGAAAAAAGTTTGAATAAAAGTTTACAGTATACTATATACTTTGTGTCACGATCACCAACGATCCACAGCCAGAGATTGCTGGTTGACACACACACTTTCCGGGAACTACAGATTTGTTGAAGGACTACATTTCCAGTCTTGCAGCACACACACACTCCTGCTCCATATCACGACTGATTGCACACACCACCGGAGGACTGTCAAAGACTGATTACACTCACTACATAAACAGCACATTCACTCACAGTCGTCGCTGCATATTGTTATTTGTAAGTGACATACAACACGTTTCCTTTGTTCCTGTTTTTCCGTGTTTCGACCCTAGCCTTGCTATTTGTTTATCCTTGCCTGCCGCCAGCCTTTTGACCTTTTGAGTTTATATTTAATCTGCAATTGGATCCTCACCGCCGTTGTCAGTGTCACACCTCAGTGTTACACTTTGTAGAAATTCTGTGAATGAAACTGCACAACCCAAAAGTAATAACGCTAATCAAAAGAATAAGATTTGGCTCACTATAGAACAAAAAAAAAAGATTTTATTTTATTTAACATTTTAGAATTTATGAGGAAAAAGCTTGGATGTGACTTTGCTAGATAAAAATATAGAAACGGTTTCGCTATATTTGTGAAAACGTAATTTTTTTCATGAACTGTAAAACCCAAAAAGTTAAGGTAGCTCAAAGCATTTGAGGAATCCAATTGCAAAAAGCCATTTAAGCTCAAAAAACAATCTTAATGAGTACTGTGAACTTAATCCATTTGAGTAAAAGAAGCTATTTGAGCACAATAAAACCAAATGAAGAGAACTCAAACCAACTGAGTACTGTAAAACCCAATAAGTTAAGACAACTCAAACTGCTTGAGGAAACCTATTGCTACAAACCATTTGTGTTAAAAAACAAATCTATAAGAGTACTATGTACTTACTCCATTTAAGTTGAAGTAATGAGATATTTAATTAACGCATTACCTTCAACACTGAGTTCAAAACTCTTTTCAAATGAGTACAATTAACTTTCAGTAATCTCATTTCATTTGATAAACTTGACTGTTGGGTTTTACAGTATGGTAAAGTTGACATTTGCATGGGATTGCTCTTCTATTGGTTTATACGTTTGTTTTACTTACCCAAGGTCTACTTATGATAGACTTATGTCATAATTTACCTTCTGATGACCTTCTATTTTCCAGTTTTTGTAAGTCTCCATGTAACATTCTCCGCATACGCCAAATGACATTCAGAAAACTGCTTTGCTCACACATGGTTTGCAGGTTTGTTGTCAGTGCCAATACTTCGCACTGCTCCATCTTTCAAAAACTGCCTCTTTGCTGAGCATACATTACTGTACATTCTCTGACGGGTTCACAAAACAGTTGTGCTGAAATGTGCCACACAAACTGTGAAGGCTGGGTTAGATTGTTCTGAGAGTCCTGAAACACTAAGTAGAATGATAGTCACATACTGTAAAAAGTTGATACTGTAAATAAACACAAGTCTTAGACAACATGGCAGTCTGTTATGTGCTAATAAATGAAATGGAATAAAATAAAAATGTTAACCAAAACAAAATGAAGAATATAAAAATGTTTTATTTCAAATAGTTTCCAAATATATAAACATGTGGTTTTGAAAATATACAAAAATTATGAAAAACAAAAACATCAAATTGTAAACATCCATGTGCAAATGTATTCAACCCCCAAGAGGTAAATTTGACCTTTAAAAATTTACCTCCATTAAATGTTGGCCTCTTCAGTGATTTACACTAATGCATTTACTAACTTAAATAAAAAATAAAACTGCTAAATATGTATGCATACCCAGCAAGCATGAAAGGTCATGTATCATGTGTTTATGCTGTACTGTGTAATAAGGGTGGAGAAAATGAAATGTTTTCTGAAATGCAGTAAAAACGCCAACATGGGCGAGGCGTGTTTTCATTCTAAAATTCACATTTTACAATCAAAAACACACTAGTGCAAAAGCAGCCTAAGTGCTTTTAAGCTTATGTCACCTCTCTACTGGAATCCTGGGCCATTCATCACTTGCGGAATTCCTGAATGACTGATTACCTTCAGTTTTCACATTGCCACTGGTTTCATCAATGGTACTATCAATGAGATTTAAACATGAACACAAAACAGGCAACTTAAAAACGTAACAGAATGATCTCTGAACCAAACCTCAGTAGATCTGAATGTTTCCATTCTAAAGATCCTATCAGTCTTTACATCTAGGCATCACAGTACCCGATATGGCCTGACTTGCTACAGCAAAGTATTCCAATGACAAAATGACATACATTTTACCCCAAGCCATAGAGCTGATCATCGGGTGCAAAAAGCTCTAGTTTGGTCAAATCAATCCATTAACCATACTTCCAGAACTCCACAGGCCTTTACAATTGAGTTTTAGCATAGTCAAGTCAGCTTTTAATGTTCTTTATGGCCAAGACAAGAGTGCTGTTCAGCAAGATATCCTGACATGAAGGCCATGCTGGTGTAGTGTTGTTCTTATGGTCTGCATTGAAATTCCTCCTTTCATCAGTCATCTTGCAGTAAAAGTCGTTGGCAGTAAATTGAGGGCAAACATTTTATTCCCTTTTATCATATTGTGCTTTTTCTTCATCCTCAAAGGATTTCTGGTAAAATACTTTTCTGAATTTCGAATAAAGCTGCTTTCTGGGTCTCCACGAGCTGTTAGTGCCTTGTTGGCAGCACAGATTTTCTAATGTAATAAAATGTCATTCTTGATTCTGCATACATTTCCTTTAAATCAAGCTCCAAAAGTTATGAAATAAAAAAAAAAAGCTTCACCATGACATGATTGCTGTCATTAGACAATAATTTAAATAATGTATTCATTTAGACAAACTGTAATTTAAAAGGTCTGTACAGACTATTCAAATGAACGCCACAGAGCATGAGCTTACAGCACCACTACTGGGCCATTTGCTTTTTCAGTCTCCACTTTTACACAATATCATACTACCTACACCAAATTTCCGCCTTTAATATAACAGGGAATTTATTAAATTACCTTCAATTTGATAGAATATAAGCTAAATAAAATTGTAGATTTAGCCTGGATTATATCAATCACCCCTCCTTTAACAATAAGGCTATAATAAATGACATGAATGCTGAAAGCTGTTAGTGTTTAATTGAAATTTAATAGATTTATCAAGCTCATAATCTCATTAAATGCCACTAAATCTCAGTTTATTAACAGCAGAGGCGTTACATGTCTCTCATGTGTGCAGAATTAGGCGGGGTGAATTATGAGGTGGTTAAATACAGGCTAGCTGAGTCAGGGTAGCTGTAATAGACAAGGCCTCTTGGCGCTGGTATCTACAGCTACAGAAGAGAATCGAAATGGAAAACATTATGAATAGAAAAGAAAGAGGAAAAAGAAACACCTCTAGTTGCTAAAGAAGAGAATCCGAGGGAGGGAAAGAAAAGGAACTATTATTTACTGTGAAAAGTTTTCTTCAACCCATATTGATTGGTTTCAGGATCACCCGTTAAGCTGATAATAATTGAAAAAAGCTCACGGCGCTCTGTTGGGATGTTGAGGGAAGAGAGAGGGAGATGGAAAGAGTGTTTTTGATCCGAGGCTGTTCACCAGACTGAAGAAATGGGCCCTTGGAGTCCTACAGAACTGACTGGAGCACGCACACACGCACTAAAACACAGACAGACAGAGCGTCACACTTCAGACATGCTTTAACACACACATTCTCTCTACTGAAATGTAACTGCTTCTTTCCTTAATGGAATAGTTCACCGAAAAAGGAAAACTCCTATCACTTCAGAAGATGTGGAATATGGTGCATGCATCATATGGAGTGCTTTTCTTATACTTCTGATACTTTGAGCCTGACAGCCCCTTTCTCATTTTGCTTTTATTTTTGCATTCACAACACTGTACAAAGCGACTTACAAATGAGAAATACAAAAGAAGTGCTGAAATATGATGTTTTAAAGTAGTACAGACTACAATACAGAGGGAAAAAATGAGAGGCAGTGCATTAAAAGACAACGCATTAACAGGATTCAGTCAAGCGCTCATGGAAGAGATGTATATTTAGACATGTCTTACAAGTTTCAAGAAGCCTGTCTGTTCAAGAGGTTTGGAAATATCATTGCACCAGCATGATCTTTGTGATCATTTTTGTTTCCCTTTTACAAGGAGTTACTGAATATTTTCACTACAGTTTGGGGTCAAAAGTAAAATATATAATTCACAATATTAACACAAGTTAAAAATTCCTTCAAACAAATGTTGTTATGCTCATCACCAACAGGTGGTTTCCACAAAAAAGTGCACATTTTTTACCAGTGATAAAAAAGCATTACTTGACTTTGTTTTAGTCAAAACCACAGAACTTAGACAAAGAACCGAAACTTAGAACCAACAACACAGAATCAAGACTATGACCAGTACGATAGGGTATCCTTTGGGGTTATTTCAATACAGGTGCTAAATAAATACTTTAAAATGGTACTGGTGCCAAAACAGTGCCTAAACCATTACTTTTGAGCCACAAAACTATGGTCGATGTAATTTATTCATTTTAATTGAACAATATAACTAAAGTTTTAAGTATACATAATTTCCTGTTTTGTATATTTCAATTGCATTAAAATATTTCACTTGATCATTTATTTGAAAGATTTGCATCAAGTAATTAACATTACATTAGCTTTATACTAACCTGTGGAAAGGCAGACATCAAAATCAGTGAACACCTCTTTTCTAGGGTTGGGGACAGAGTCATCACTGAGCACATTTACATGGACACCAATACTCAGATTTTAATATGATTAAGACAATACTCTCATTAAGAGTCTTGAGTCGTCAGCACCTTTAAGTTAATTCCATGTGCCCTCAAATTTTAGGCAACATTTGTAAAGCACCAGATTCACATTGGTTTGTCAGAATCCTTGCTTGTAAAATATAGCCATACTTTAGAAAGCTTAGTTTAAGCAAATTTGATTAATGTGAATATTGATAATGTGAATTATGTGTGTTAATGAATCAGAATGGAGTCGCTTATCGGATGCACCATATAGTGGGTGTTGCCTTCTGTACAAACGACCAGTGATCTTAGGCCAAGACAAGAAAACTGAGACCATGTCAACCCCATGACCAGATAACTGAAACCAAGACAAAAACAAAACCAGAGAACTAAGACCAAGACCAACAAATTGCAACCAAGTCAAGACCAAAGAACTAAAGTGCAACACTAGTGTATTAGAACCAAGACCAGAAAACTGAGACCAATTCAACCCCATGACCAGCTAACTGAAACCAAGACAAAAACAAAACCAGAGAACTAAGACCAAGACCAACAAATTGCAACCAAGTCAAGACCAAAGAACTAATGTGCAACACTAGTGTATTAGAACCAAGACCAGAAAACTGAGACCAAGTCAACCCCATGACCAGCTAACTGAAACCTAGACAAAACCAAAACGAGAGAACTAAGACCAAGACCAACAGATAGCAACAAAGTCAAGACCTAAGAACTCAAGTCCAACATCAGTAACCTAAGACCAAGAGCAGAAAACTGAGACCATGTCAAGACCTTGACCACCTTACTGAGACCAAGTCAAGACCAAAACCATAGAACTAAGACCAAAACCAACAAATCGAGTTCAAGACCCACACCAGAGAAACCAGTCCAAAAACAGAAAACTGAGATCAAGTCAAGATTTTATCAAGAATCAAGACAAAGTCAGATCTATCTTAAAAGTGATTTGACTAAGAAAAGTAAAAAGATCAATGCTCTCTTACCAATTCTAACAAATCCACAGTAGTTTTTTCCAGTACTTATTTATTATTTTTTTATTTTTTGTTGGCTATCCAAACAGAAACAAAAGCTGTTGTTCTCAGTAACGCTTTTGGCCGTCTCCTTCCACATGCATTATTTAAACCATGCAAGCTTATTCTCACAGTATTAGACAGAAATGTCAGAAAAGGCCCATACACAGGCTCACCCATAAACCTTCCCCTCAGCAAAAATCAGTAAAGACTAGACAAAAGAGACTAAAACACCTGGTGTAAATGTGTCTCCCTTGTGTACTTGTGATCTGATCGACCTTTAGATGCTCTGAACACCACCAGGTATTAAAAGGACCAGTGAATATTGACCTTATTCTCAGTGTACGAGCGGGCACAGCCATTTGAATCTTTTGGGCTCAAGACTTCCGGTCTCATTCACTTCCATTCATTTTCAGACGTTAAAAACAGCTCGTTTTGCAGCTAGATTTTTTTTAATTATTTTATTCTATTTTGTTTGTATAGTCATGGACACACTAGTTTGTAGAGCAAGTAGTTTGACCATTTCTGCCATTTAATATTCAAGGTCATTTCTCCCATAGCCAACTGAATCAGAAGTTCTAAAGAAATCGCAAAAACGAGCGCACTTCTGCATCGAAGAATAAGGTCAATAGAGTCAGAAATAAGTTAGTCAACCACCTAACTGAAGGATGTTCTGGATTATTCAGTAGCACTTTTTGGTGCATCCAAAAAAAAAAAAAAAGAAGTATCAAATGAGAAAATAAGTTAAAGAACTAACTGACACACTAATGCGTTTATTAAAAAAGACACAAAAAAACCTTAGAGTCTGGATCCTTACATGTCCAATATCACACAATGTTCTTTTGCATTGAAAGTGTCTGTCCTCCGGTGAAATGGTGCTAATCCAGTTCACAGTTCTGAGAAAGAGCATGACTCTTACATATTCAAGGAAGAGAGGATTTGATTTGCATCACTTCATTTTCATATCTCCTCTTCCCCCCCAGCATGTGCATTAGAGCACGTGTACGCCGGTAAAATCGTCATATCTGAGCAGTAAACCGTCAGCTCGGAGCGAGATTGAGGATCGATGGAGCTATATTCTGGTGACGTCATTACGCTTCAACATCTCCTTATATTTCTCCCTCTCCATCTTGTAAAATATGGATTCTTAATCCACTGAGGAGTCGATCCTCTGTTTGTTGTTAACCTAATATGACTACAACTATTTAGATATATATATATATATATATATATATAAATAAAAAAAAGATCATTTTTCATTTATACAAACTGCTTATAAAGTCACACACACACCCTTGTAATCGTATTAATAATGAATATTTAATAATACAAATCCAATAATATATATGCAACTACTTCATTTCTTAGTCCCTTAAATTCTAAAAAAGACTATTTATTTAATTAAAATTTGTATTATTTTACCAATATACAATAATTGTTTTCTATGCCAATTTATTTTGAAATGTAATTGATTTTGGTTATGACAAACCTTCCACACACCTTGCAACTTTGAATGTTCTCGAAAACCACCTCTTATATTATGCACTTAATTATTATAAGGGCATAATATAAGTGCATAATGCAAAAAATTTATATTGTAAGTGCACAAGAAGTACAAGTGTATTTCTAAAAATAAATAATTTCTTATATATGATTACATATGGTGTGTATGATTCAAGTAATTTATTTCTGACATTTTTCCATCCCATAGTCTTTATTTGATTTGCTGATATATATATATATATATATATATATATATATATATATATATATATTTTTTTTTTTTTTAAATTATCATACTGCAAGTGTTAACTAGTTAAGTACTACATAATATTTCTCTGAAACCTGTGATACTATAATTAATAAAGATGTATGCAATTAATATATACATACGCATTTGCTGATTTAGTGCTCAAGACATTGTTATACTGATAAATAGAAAGTTATGCATAAATGTATGCATGTACATATAAAAAACTTTGATCAAGAACACTCCCCACAAATTACAGATTTTACCTTTACCATTTTATATATCATACAGTATAATATCATATATTATATGCTGATGTACATGGTAATATCAACAGTTTTCAAATTATTTTTTTTAATTTTTATTAATTATTTTAGTCCTGCTATTTATACTGTAGTAGGTATTTGTATAGTCCAAACAAGCTAGAGAATCTAACTGTGTGTTTTGTGTAAGGCTCGCTATAAAATGCTTTAGGGCTTTGACAGACAGAGAATTCGCCCTGCTCTCTGAGCTTGACTAGTGGTCATCACTCTTGTGGTCTAAGGCTTATACAGACAGAATGAGAGAGAGAGAGAGAGAAAGAGGAGGAGTGTGACCTTGATGACAGCAGTAAATTCGGACAGGAATGTCAACAGTCCCAAGACATATTAGTGTCACGCCAGTGTGCCCATAAGTTTACCTCTGCCAATTACACAGCGGCCATAAGATCACAAGAGCCAATCAGAGAGCCTGACCCTTACTTAAATCATTGCTGCCAAAGCCATTTTACCAATCCGATGACTGAAGAGTTTTATACTGGACACTATACGCTTCACATATTATTTTGTCCACTGGACTGTTTAAAGGGATATTTCCACCAAAAAATACGATATTTGCACATCATTTGCTTACCCTTAATTTAAACTGAAGCTCTAATTACAAATCAACAAAGACGTAAACTTTGAAAGGGTTGTTCTGTTTCTATTTTTGAGGCACTGCAAAGTTAAGGTCTTTGCACACTGAAGTCTGACATTTTCGTATGCGTTTTCTTTTCGTATTCATATACAAAAAAATCATCACATAGGCCTAAACAAACCTTTCACACTGAATGCGATGCATATTAATTAATGCAAAAAAACAAAACAAAACAAAACAAAACAAAAAAAAAAACGCAAAACATTTCTGAGTCAATTCAAGGAGTGATACTTTGTTCAAGGAGTGATACCTCTCTCTTCTCCAAAGTAGGAATAGAGGAATAGACTTGTTCATTCAATACTGCATTGAAGAAGAACAGAGGAAGAAGAGTTCAGCTCATTATCAAAGAGCTGCGCTACGATTATCCCGAAATGCAAAATTAATTTCAGGAAATCATTGGAATTTAGCAGGTCTACGTCAAATGTCACACCGAACAGCAGCAGGGCAGAGGTGAGCCAGTCACCGAATTCAGCATATAGGGTTTCTCAATTGTCCGTCACATTCTGTCTTTATTTTATGCACTGTGTTTGCCATAATGTTATCTGTAGCTCAAGTATTTAGCTACAATTATCAGCAAGTATTTGATTCTGAACCATCAAAACACCTCTCAAAGCGTTTTTTTTTTAAAGCAAAAAAAGGAAAAAAAATTAAACCTGGTTCGAATTTTTTATATGACGGACGAAAGTTTCGGAGGCAGTATGTCAATACGACTGACACAACGTAAGGCGTGAACATGAACTTGTTTTTTAACATGCAAACATAATGGATGTATCATGTAAATGTCAGACTCAGTGTGCAATAATCTTTACTCACTTTTTTTCCTGTCCATTTAAAACGTAAATCTATTTATACATCTTGTGTAATTTGACTGCTTCCAGCTACATCAAAGTCAGTTTGTAGTGACATAAATATGGCAGATTCAATTATTCCTGTCTAAATGTACAGTACACACTGACAATGACTTGCAATGTTGAAGCAACTGGAAATAATTAATTATTTAATGAGTTTTAGTCACAACTCGACTTTTTTTAATCTAGTTACACTAAGTCGATTTCTTTCTTCACACTGTTATTTTTTAGTTGCCTCAGTTGTTGATTTGCCTAGGAGAAAATTAACCATATATATGTAGGACAGAATATAAGGCTGACAAGAGTTTTAGTACTGACTTATGAGGGAATAAGGCTTTAATGGTTTTAATTTTTAATCTTTAATGGTTTTTAATTTTACAATACAGTGCTGTACGGATGTGTGTACACGTGATGGTATTTTTTATCAGTTGAAAACTCACAAAGAGCTTATAAAATGTGTAAAAGAATCAAAGCAGCTCCACGAGCTCTGCAACAACACACAAACAAAGATCTGCTGCAAGGACACACATACTGAACTGTAATGGGCAACTATCACAATCTGTCATGACTATGATGAGAAGAAGAAGAAAAAAAAAAACAGGCATGTGTGAACATTCTCTCCCTTTAATGGTATACCAGAGTTCGTTTTAATCGAACCAAATTGCCCAAGTGTGAACACACCCTAAGTAACCATTAAAAGTTCACAGCGGTTTTACAGATCTTTGCTTTTTTCCCCATATACCACAACTCATAAGGATTTATATATATATATATTATTTAAGAAGTTAATACTTTACTTTGATCAACAAGAAAGAAAAATGATTGAAATTTTTATTTCAAATAAACACGTTTCTAGTATAACTTGATATATTACAATGGGGGGATGAAAACAGGGTATATGCATAGCTAATGTTTCTTCCCACAACCATAAACTAACCATAACGGTTAATGTACTTTTTTCAATTTTATACGGTTCCTTGTACAACATCAATTCAATTAATTGTTGAAGCAGGATCAGCAGGCTAGTGCATAAACTCCACAAAAAATACTGAGGTAAAATAAATTTTCATATTTTAAAGATATGGAGTGGGAAAATGTAATTTAACGCAGTGCTTCTTGTACATTCTGAGACCCACTTTATATTGTATGTCAATCAGACAGTAAAGATTGTTGATCTATAAAGAAAACAGACCTTAATCGTGCCAATTTTGTAATGGCATACTGTCACGATCACCAGCAATCACTCACATTCACTAACGGACAAATCCGCCATGTTATGGACTACAACACCCAGTCATGCAACACACACACACAACCGGTTCCTGATCATGACTGATTGCATACACACTGCTGGAGGTTTGTCAAAGACTGATTACACAGACTATAAAAACAGCACAGACACACACACTGTTGCTGAGTCTTGTCTACTGTTTTAGTGACATTACAACATGTTTTCCTTTCTCTTGCTTTTCCGTGGTTTTGATCCTTGCCCTGTTTATTTGTCTACCCCTGTCTGCTGCCTGCCTCTGACCATCTGCCTGCCCATTGACTATGATTCTGAACTGTCTGTATACATCTGTTTGCACCATTGCTGACCTCGCTAATAAACCTGCATTCGGATCCGCACCTCAGTTGTCAGTGTCATTCCCAGTGTTACACATACAGTAGAACTTACTAGAATCGTTTGACCCAGGTTATACTTTTGCATATACTCCATAGTACTAGGGTGTGACAACAAATATGTAAAGATTAATAATTAATAGTAATTGTTTTTACTATTTATATATATATATATATATATAACCAAATGCATGCAAGCTTAGATAAAGGAAATACTTCTTTCAAAAAACCCACACCAAACTTTTGAATGCGAGTTTTTATTTCCATGTTTACTTTTTCTTGCTCATTTTCTTGATGCAGTGTTTTTAGTGGTTTTATGAAGGTTAATTGGGTGCATAATAAAGGTGGTTCAGTGTTTAGCACTGTCGCCTTACAGCAAGCAGGTCCCTGGTTCGAGTCCCAGCTGGGCCAGTTGGCATTTCTGTGTGGAGTTAGCATGTTCTCCCAGTGTTCACGTGGGTTTCCACCGGGTCCTCCGGTTTCCCCAACAGTCCAAATTCAGGTGCTATAGGTGAATTGAACAAACAAAATTGGCCACAGTGTATGAGTGTGCGTCAATGAGAGAGAGTGTGCTGTTCTCAGTACTGGGTTATGGCTGAAAGGGCATTCGCTGTGTAAAACATATGCTGAAATAGTTAGAAGTTTATTGCGCTGTGGGTAAATCAGAGACTAAGTGGAAAATTAATGAATGAATGCAGGTAAATTTAAAGTAAAATCAAAATAAAATGGATAATTTGCAGAGAACACAACTGATCTCTGACGTACATTCATAGGGAACACAAAATGTCCAGCAAAGCTTGAAACTGATCTGCTTTTGATTAATTTTTGGTTCATTAAAAAAAAATGGTTTGAGGTTTGCAAAGCTATGTTTGGTCACACTTTATTTTGATGGTCCGTTTGTTGAATTTAAGTTACATTGCAACTAATTCTCATTAGATTATAAGTAGACTGTTAGGTTGAGGTTAGAGGTAGGGTTAGTGTAAGTTGACATGTACTTGCAAAGTTTCTTATAGTCAGTTAAATGTCTGTTGAATGTCTGTATCAACAGATATTAAGCAGACAGTCTACTAATACTCAAATTTTAAGTCAAAATATAATGGATAATTTGAGAACACAACTGATCTCTAACATAAATTTATAGGAACACAAAATGTCCATCAGAGCTTGAAACTGTTCTGCTTTTGATTACTTTTTAGTTCATTAAAAAAAGGTTTAAGGTTTGCATAACTATTCTTGGTCACACTTTATTTTGAGGGTCCGTTTGTTGAATTTAAGTTACATTGCAACTAATTCTCATTAGATTATAAGTAGACTGTTAGGTTGGGGTTAGGGTTTGGGTTTTTGTGTAGGTTGACATGTACTTGCAAAGTTTCTTATAGTCAGTTAAACGTCTGTTGAATGTCTGTATCAACAGATATTAAGCAGACAGTCTACTAATACTCAAATGGATCATCGAAATAAAGTGTTACCCTATTCTCCATATCCCTAAAACAGATCTTTCTAAGGCCCCGTTTACACTAATGCGTTTTCGTTTTAAAACGCATAAGCTTTGCAACGGTTACGCCATCCGTCCACACTACGCCGGAGTTTTCGAGCCCCGAAAACGGAGCGTTTTGGAAACGCTGGAGAGGCCGTTTTTATTCTAAAACGCTGCTGCTCCATCTCAGTGTGGATGGGGTAAAACGGATACAATTGAAAACGGAGGCATGGCTGCTGAGATTCGCTACTAGATTGGGGCTTTTGGGTGATTGTGTAACCTTCCCTTATTCGTCAAGCCCCTATCACTTGACTATAATGCCACCGGAAGACTGCAGACCAGCCTTCACTGTAAACATCATGGACACAGAAATGGGAGCGTTGTAGGTGCCATTGGGCAGTTAAACTCTGCCTTTTTTACTACAACAGCTGCATATATTCGCAAGAGGCAAGCTATTGTTCGAGCACTCGCTAGTCGATCGCGTTTCAAGCAATGGAAGTCCTATTTAGAATGCTGAGCGAGACACATGCTTCCTGTTTATATTTGAACGCGCATGCCCAGAGTTCGCGAATGGTCACGTGATATACGTTTTCGCTGGAGTATTGTGGAGGGAGATATGTTCAGAAACGCTGGGTGAAACGCTAGTGTGGACGCGGATCGTTTTCATGCTAAAACGCCGTTTTAAAACTAAAACGCACTAGTGTAAACGGGGCCTAAGTATTTGTCTTATTCTTCAATCCAAACATGAACAGCTTCTTAAATCAGAATACAATACCTTAAAACGCAAAATGACAATGTAAAAAGTGTAATTTTTTAAAAGACCAATCAAAATAAAGTGTCAAATTTAACATCTACCATTGGGCTCAGAAAAAAAAACACATTTAAACTGAAAACAAATGCTCTCAGAAACCCTGAAAATCTTCCCATGATCTGGAAAAGGAGGGCAGTTTTGAGGTTTGGTAAGTGCAACAGTGTCAAAAGAAAAAAAATCATATAAATAAAACAGAAAACAATTTTCACCTTTGAAACAGAATGCCGTCACTCTGTGTTGTTTAAGAGCTTTTGTGAGCATGTACCGGTAACTCTCCGGGTTCCTGGAAGCCTGATCCATAGGTGTGGGATCCTGTGTGATCTTTGATGGTTTGATGGTCAGTGTGTGTGGCTGAGAGGAAGACGTTCGATCAATGAAGCTCTGAGATCTTCAACATGTTGAAATCCTAGCCCTCAGCCCTGAACACTCTTTATCAAACAGACTTCCATTCACTCTTTCACTCCTTCCTTTCCCCTGCTTGTTCCACACTCCCCATCCCGTTGTCTCCGAGGGATTTCTTTCATTTAATTCTGTGCTGCAGCAGTCCTGGGCTGGAGTTTAAAGGGCTGGGATAACTGTTAGGACTGATCAATACAGCCTGGCACCAACATCAGCTCTGTGGAGACAACACACACACACACACGCACAGAGAAAGGACACAACAATCTTTCATCAATACTACAGCATCTGACTCCAGATTCAAGGCAACTTCAGCACTACCTCAGTCACTAATTATGCCCTTCTCACAGTCTTTACGATTTCAAATAAATAAATAAACAAACAAATGTATGATTTATTTTTCCACTGCTGAATAGCACGTGTCTGAACTTTTCTAAAAATCAATTTGGCATGAAACACACGGGTAGCACTTTATTTCGTAGTCCAATTCAGCATACACATTATACTTTAATGAGATATGTATCATTTACGGGTAATAACTAGGTAATAACTAATATCAACACTGAACATGCACCTAAAAACCAAACCTTACAGTAAGCCAAATAAATTACTTGAGAATTTTTTTTTTGTTTATTACGCAAAAGACTGGAAATAAAATGTTTTTTTGATATTCAGCTTAAAATTCAGTAATGCAAAGGCACTCCTCCCTTTATCTAATGATTGTATTGATATCCTTTTGATTATGGTCTTATTTTCTACAGTGATTCAATGTGTAATTTAGTTTTATTGTTGTAAAGCATTTTGGGTAGGCCCTTGGTTGTAGTTAAGTGCTATATACAGTAAATACAGTTGATTGATTGATTCATAGATAAAGAAGTAAATAAACGAGCGATGCATGACTATATATATATATATATATATATATATATATATATATATATATATA
>CAIGQQ010038154.1:13803940-13814812 GCA_903798035.1 Danio albolineatus
ATTATTATTATTATTATTATTATTATTATTATTATTATTATTATTATGTTTTAATTTTATTCAAATGGCTAAATTCTGACGGAGGAAAGTTTAATGTGCTGGCCAGTGTGTCATTTGCCTAATAAATGACAATAAGCCACAGTTTTTAATTTAAAACTTTAAAAGATTCCTGTTTTTTCTAATGATATATGATCTAATAAAATTGTATTTAAAAAAATATATGTATTTATTCATATTTCTTTAAAAATTAAGATTTAGGAACTATTTTTGGTATCAAAAAGTGTGGTTATGATGACCATTCCACAAGCTTATCCAGCTAAAAACAGTGCTTTAAAAAAGTCACGAAAAAGCAATAGTTAAATCTCACAATTTGAGAAAAAGGACCACCCCATTCACCAGGCTGGCTACGGGCCTGATATAGGAATCAATTTCAGTGGATTTCTTGTAAATATTATGTTATCATTGTTTATTGAAACATTCAAGTCAATATTCAAAACAAAGCACAGTATATCACAATCTTGTAAGACAAATTAAAGACTTTTTAAACTTTTAAGACATATGGTAAAAATGTACAAAGATATACTGTTGATTACAATGCTAAATTTAACATGGGCTTGGGTGGACAACTTGAAGAGGCTTGAACATATTCCTGATCCCTAATGCACAAGGCAATGGGGACACCAGAATAAAAACACTTATGACTCTAAAGCTGAAGAATTATGTAAGACACACATGCTTGCGCTCTGTCACTGACCACATATAAATAGTCCATTTTCACTTGGCAAAATTAGGCATTTTCAGATTCCCTCTTGCAGTGTTAGACACTTTATTCATCATTATATACAGTAGCTTAATGAAATACTGTCACTGAAGCTTTCATTATTTCTCCCACTAAGCACAAAGCATGTCGAAATGACTGCACCCAAAACTTTAAAGGGGTTAGTGCATTCACATATTTAAATTCTGCCTCCATTTAAACTGCATCTGAATGGCCTTGTTTACTACAGTATGTGCATCTAAATCGCTCAACAAATGAAACCATTGTGTCTTTACAGAAGACTTCTGGATCTGGATTAGACGCTCAATTGATTCTTTTTTACGATGCTTTTATGACCTTTTTTGGATCGTTTAAGCTTTAGGGGAATTTACTTAAATGGAAGCAACAGAAATCTCTTGGGTTTTCTAATAAATAAATAAACTCTATCTGCGTTTGAAAGATTAAGTGAGTAGAGTGAGATGAGTACATGCCTATGGATTATAAACACTGTAAACTGAGACTTAAATAAAACTATTGCAGCTGACATCATTTACACCAGATAGATTTGGTCCTGTCTCGATTAAGAATTTTTGTTGTGTGATATATTGTAACAAAAATTGTTGCGAGAAGCGATATTATTGCCTTTTTGAGATACTTTTATGCTACTCAATATATAATGATCAAATAACAGCAAATAGTCATAAACACTTTAAAATACTTAGCATTCTTCAGGTTATTTAGATTCTATAATTTGATATTAAAAAGAAGGTAACATCATTTACACCAGATAGATTTGGTCCTGTCTCGATTAAGAATTTTTGTTGTGTGATATATTTTAACAAAAATTGTTGCGAGAAGTGATATTATTGCCATTTTGAGATAATTTTATGCTACTCAATATATAATGATTAAATAACAGCAAATAGTCATAAACACTTTAAAATACTTAACATTCTTCAGGTTATTTAGATTCTATAATTTGATATTAAAAAGAAGGTAAATGTCCTATTATATATACACACTATTAAATGTTCTATTAGGTAAATGCCCAATTAGAAACGTTGACACTGGTGAGGTAGAATGTAAACGTCATTAAAAATGGCTTTAACGTTATTTCTGAATTTGTAAAAATACACTGCCTAGATGACCATTTGGTATCAGTTGTGGCTTATATGAAATGCTAACACCTGTAGATTATGTTTCTTTTTCCAAAATAAAATATGATCATGCCTTGACTTTTTGATTTGATTTTGATTTACTTAGGACAGTAAGGTCTGACTTTGCTTAGACAAAAGTCTTGTCACTTAACAGAAATAATGTACAGTATAGAATATAAAGTCATGGTGCAGTGAAAAAAGAATTAATATTCTCCCGTGAGCTTGGGAGACTGCATCTATACATCTCTGCAATGACTCAAATAACTTCAATAATCAATCAATAAAGTCATCTGGAATGGCGAAAAAGGGTTCTTGCAGGACTCCCAGATTCATCAAGATTCTTTGGATTCATCTTCAATGCCTCCTTTGTGAAAAAGTCACACATCCACTTTGTTGGTTATACTTTGCAGTGACTCAACAATATCATGTATTTTCAATTGTTGATCAACTATTATGCCAACTTTGCTATGGTGGTGGCTAAAATGGTGATCTTGATGGATTGGAAGTCCACTTTACAACCTACATTTCATAAATGGCTGCCTAAAATGGTTGCTTCTCTTAAGCCTGAAAAAAATTGTTTCGCTAGGGCAGAACCTTCTAAAAACTTAGAAAAATGGTGAAAAAAGCTTGAGAACCACTGCTCTATATGGTACATGTTTGGATGGACTGGTGATTTTTATAATTATAATTAAAAAAAATCTTTATTTACTTAAATTGCAAAATTTGTGCTTTTTTTGTTATCATTTGTATAAAAAAGTATCATAGATCATATAAATGTGTTTTGTTCTGTTTTGTGCTTATAAAAAACCTTAAAATAAGTCAAATATATTTTTCAAAAACTAACACTATAATCCCAACTCAACATTTGCATATTCTGCGACGTGACTATTGTGGACACACACACACATTGCGATATCAATGCTGAAATTATATATACTGTGCAGCCCTACACAGAACGTTAGTGTTGGAATATTTAACCAATTCCATGCGTGTTCAATAAAAAAGGTCGGGAGAGGTTTTTCTTCAATGTCAAACATCGTAACAATTTATTGTATACAGATGAATAATTCGATTCACAGAATTCTGTTATCCTCAATGCAATGCAAAAGTTACATTCAGGAGGTGCGCAACCCAGTAAATTTTCTGACTCCAACTTTTATAGGCAGCTGGTATTAACAGGTGGAGTTTAGTGAAATTCGTCACTTGTCAATCATTCTCCAGTCCTCCATCGGCCACAAACAATCATACTTCCTCTATCTGCAAACTGTTATCAGATAAGGCTTGCTCTGTAACATTCTGTTTTCACACCTTTAAGAACATCGCATTGTAAAGGAAAGCTAAGTGAGATCTTTCCAGTCAGTGGCAAGAAACTTCTACTTCTGCAAAAATGCCTCATTAGTATGCAAACTTATCAGACTCAACAGAAGATGTTCAGTTAATATTTTACCTTAAGCAATACCAATACAATTGTGTAATGAACAAAAAATATACAAAAAATAATAAAGAATATATATATTTTTTTCCCAACATTAGGAAGGGCTTAGAATAGCGTTTGGGACGGGGCCTTTACCTGTCATCATGAAAAGAGACTTATTACAGACAAAGAAGGCAACACATGACACGGGGGAAAATCGCTTCATTTCCAAGTCTTAGAACTTGAGCAAAGGTGAGATCTACAGCGCTGCCAAAAACCAGCATGCTTGCGTTTACACGCTTTTACAGTTGGGTTTTTCGTTTCAGGCTGTTTTTGGAAGAAGCAATCTCTGATAACGATCCACACTTGGAAAATCATTTCAGTACAAAAAGAAATGACAAGCCCCTGGCATTTCTCAAAAAAACAAAACAAAAAAAAACAAGACAAAACCATTTGTACTAAATGCATTCTGAAAGCTGCATTCATTAGTTTCTGCCCTTATTTTACTTGCAAATGAGCTTCCAGTCTAAATCTAAATGGCCATGTCATTACTTGACTGTTTGTTCAATTTAATATTTTTTCTCTTTTTGACATCCTAAGTAGCCACGTCGGCTGTGAGCCAGCAACGTAAACACATAATGATTATTAGCATACTGTGAGCGGTGCTTTCCCTATCCAGACTCCCCAGGTCCATCTGCCTAGCACTGTCCATCATCATGCTGCTGCCCGGAGCCACAATTATGACTATACTGTGGTTAATAAACTCAAGCGCTGAATAAGAAATGTACAATTAGATGAGACATATGCGATCCGGAGGCATGCTGTATTCATGAGCCGCATGACTTCTGATGAGTGTCAGCTAAAACCTAGCCTAAAAGGTCATCGAATGAGAAGTTTTCTTCTGAGAACAGTTGTTTTTAGAGGCTGATTACACAAAACAGAATTTGTTAGAAAACTTGATGTGCCATAATGTCATGTACAACTTAATTTCAACTTGTTAATTAAGTATGATGACTATTATACCATTTTCAGCTTGCCCATAGTGCCCACAGCATTATTTATTAAATTGCAATTTTAAAATGAACTGCTGGATGCAGCGGGGGATTTAATAAACTCTCAAGCAATGCTCATTTGTGGTCTTCACAGCTGACCACGACTACCTGCTTAATGCATTTCCAGTTTTTGATATTCAAGTACAGTAGGCGTAAAGGCAACACGAGTGAGAACTTTTGATTACCTAATGGGATAACACTTGTACAAATGCAATTTAAGTTTAAAAGCTTAATTTACAGAGCTTATTTGCACATTTTGATTTATTACTTTGCACTTTAAAATGCTAAATGTCTGTTCAGTAATCCCTGTTACAGATGTAAATAGTTTCCAATTAATGCCTGTTCAGTAAGCCCCCCATGTAAACAGCTTCAAGGTACATGACAAAAAACGGTTTAAATAAACTCACATGCTCCTACAGTTACCAACCAATTAAATGTACAATGCTGTTATGTTTTACCACTAAATTATACAAATTGGGTAAGTTAACTCACACTGGAATGCTATTTTAATTTATTTTTCATATTAAAGTTTGGTGTACACATAAAGCATGATTGCATATATTTAGACTTAAATACCATTCCACAGCAGATTCTTACATTTTATAGATTCATACACAGTGCATTATTTTAGCTCACCCATACCGTTTTAGGGCCCAATCACAATTCTATTTGTGTACCCCTTGCCCTTGGCCCATAAAACAGATTGTGAAGGGGAAGGGCTTAAAAATGTACCTCTAAGAAACAGCACTTGCACACGTCATCATATGTCATTGCGATCTCTTACTTCATATGAGATCAGACGATCGTGACTGCTGTAATGATTTCAGTTGTGTTATTTTTGGTATTTATCTTCAGGAAATCACTGAAGGCTTATATTATGCTATCATAACGATCTAATGTGGCAATAAGATCGTAACTGTACTGTGTCAGAGTGACAGAATGTTGTGGGACTGCTGTACAGAAGTTATTATTATGGATCAATGTTCTCAAGCTTTTTTCACGAAGTACCACCTCAGAAAAAAAATGTTTTCCAAGTACCACCGTAATAACCGGTATTGAAGTACAGTAGCATAGTAGGCCTAATTAAGCAGCTACAGCACTTTACAGTTCAAAAACAAGGCAGATTAATTCTTCTAATTAGAAATATTTATCATTGTCAGCCACTTAAATAAAAGGTTTAACCTATTAAAATCAATTTACTGGTCAAATCAGTGTTATCATACACGTCAAAAGGTTAAAAGTGTGTTCATTTTCTTACTTGAATTATTCCGCAATTCCTCCGCGTACCACTAGAAGAAAGCTTGTGTACCACTAGTGGTACGCGTACCACAGTTTAAGAACCACTGTTATGGATTATAGATAGCGAAATCTAGTTTTTATTTTAGCGTTTTTTTTTTTTTTTTTTTTAAAGCATGTCGATAAAACACAAACGTGGTTAGGAATATTAAAACATGTTTGTTTGTTGTAAAAATTCATAATATTGATTCAAAATACTAATTTGTGGATCTCCTTACTTTCCTGTCTTGTGGCTGGTGTATTCTGGGAAATTTTCTTACCCCTTGGTTTCAAGTGTGGTCCTAAAAATTTCCTTTCTAACCTCTCCCCTTAGCCCTATGTCTTCAAGCTAAAGAAAATTTGGGCACCACAACCCCTTCACGGGAACATGCAAAACGAGGGGTAGGGGTAAGGGGAAGGGCTAAGGGATAGAATTGGGATTGGGCCTGAATGTCCTGCTCATGTTTGACCATAATTGCAGTAAATATCAAACAGCCAACTGCAAAAGCATCAAAGAATGCTCGCTTGAGACATACAGTATCACACATATTCTAAGTACTCTGGGTGAAAAACAAACCGAAATGTAATGTATATTGTTACAAAATCAAACCTTGGTTGTTGAGTACACAACTCCATGTTCTCTCACTTTGACTCCTTAAGAAAAGCCATACAAGAGCACCCTTTCAATAAATGATAAACCAAGAAGTACAGAACTTTAAGAAATCATAATTTGTTGCTACGCCACAAAAGAAATTATCCTTGTATATCTCTGTCAGTCCAGTCCAGTTAAATAATACTTAATTTTATTTTTAAGCAAAACCTATCCTAAACCAACAAAACACCCAGTGTATAAATCATTATGTATGTACCGAACCAGTCCATGTTGCTTTTGCGGATTTTTAAAGCTTAATTCTGGCTGATATTCACTCATATTCATGAGTAACACTACAAGCATTGCAATAATACCCTAGTTCGTAAATGATGACTCAATTTTATTTTTGGGGTAACCTATCACTTTGAAGCCACTGAGCTTTGGCATCTTTCAGACCTGCACACATTCTTTCTGTGGCCAAAACCACAAGTGTGAGTATTGGGAAAGGCTCTACTATTAGCACCCACTTACCAAAAGTAGCTGGATGGCTGCCCAGTTGGAAAGATCTGCTTTAACCAACAAAATGTTTAAGCAGGTCTACATAAGATAATGAAGTTCTAGACCAATAGACCAACGTATCTGTTCATCTGCCAGCTTAGCAAGTTAGTAGGTCTCTCATTCAGCTGAACTACTGCTGTTAACCACTGTGTATTGTTTAAATTGACTACCCTGTTTTTGCCTTGTTAACTTCCATTATAACCACATTTTTTGATTGCAAAGCCATGCCATCAAATAATCATGCATTCTTGATTGTTGGTGGTTTTCTCTGTTGGGAACAGGTAAAATTTGTCATTATTATTGTTGATCATCAGTTGGCACCATTAACCGTTTATTGGCACCATTTATACCTCATTTATATAGGAGACATTTATACCTCAGTTGGCACCTTTTGCACTGTAACTAATGATTAACAGTAAAAAAAAAAAAAAAGTACCTCTTCCCAACAGGTAAAACCGCCAACAATCAAAAATACATGATAATGATATGGTGTCAACAAATATGTGTCAAAATAAGATTTGTCAAAAAATAAAAATAAAAAAATCACCCTAGAGTGGATGAAAACATCCTCAACAGCACACAAGGGTAAAATTATCAAAAAAATTGATAAGAACACCAGTACATTATTTTAAAGGGTACCTATTTTACCTCCTTTCCAAGTTTTTTTCTAGAATATGTCTGTAAATGTTCAGCTCAAAATACCCATGAGATTATTTATTACACCTTTCTGAAGATGCACATTTTCAACTCCGAGCACACTGTAGCTGTTTTTGTTGCCTGTGCCTTTAATGCACATGAGTGGGTTCTCCCCACCCACCATTCCCACGTGCATGGCAGATCGCTCGAACGGGTGTAGCCTTCACCTGCTGCGTATTACATCGATAAACAGTACAGTGAAAGACAAAAATGAAGCACATCTCCTTTACTACAATAAGAACTTTCCAATGGTTATTTGATGTATTTGTTGTGAAGTTAATTCAAGCCTTTCTGCAACGATGAGTCTCACACAATGTCGTTACACGAACACAAACACACACATTTAGCTTTGTACAGTTTTTGCATGGCAAATGTGACAGGATACATGCTAATATACACAGCACTGTAGAGATTTTGCTAAACCTGATGTAAGTCCACAATCCGGGATTGCAGCGTCTTCTTTTAAAATTGCATTGACTATGCGACTGTGGTAATGAATTACTTAGCGAATTTACTGCCTTTATAACAAACATGCGCTGATTTAAAATAATTTTAAACTTGTAAAACTTATTCTCAAGGTGCTGCTGATCAGAGAGAGCTGATCAAATATTTTAATCAAAGTTGCTTCGCGCAAGTCCTGTCTTGTGAGTATGATTATACTGTACACGTTCCTATGGAGTCGTGGCTGGCAATCAATTTGGTGGGCGGGGAAAACCACACTCCTACATCAGGTTACGGTGGGCCTCAGAATTGCAGGATTTTGAATCCTATTTTTTTATTGTCAGAAAATTTAAAAAAAAGAGAATTATTGTGTTTCTATCACTCCAATATGACCGTGGATACACTATACTACACACAGTTCAGTTGATTTTCATCATAGGTACCCTTTAAGGCAGGACAAGCATCATATAATTGATTTTTAACAAATGTACAATAACATAACACCCTCATAGCAAATACAATTCAGATCAATCCTACAGCCCTACAGGTGACAATTTAATGCCAAAATAAATTAATAGGTCGGTGTCTCCATTTAATTTGATTTTGGCCAATCTAAGATGCATTATCTCAGTTCATTTCAATCAGAGGCTCTCCATTATGACTTTAGGATAATTAGCAAACAAGCTTCAAACATGGATAAAAATTAGCTCCACACATTAACACACACACACAGCTCGAGAGAATTCCACAGCTCTTCTCACACTCTAATCAACAAAAGAGTCCTCGATCTTTGTCTCTCTGAGGGAGCTATCTTTTTGGCTTTCAGTGGGTAGTCTATCTAAATAGCACCCTATTGTCTTTAATTCCATTTTCATCCTATTATAGAGAGGAAAGTGTCTTAAATAAGCTCTTTCAACCCTAAATGGCCTCTGTCTGGTGGACGATTAGTAGGGCACAACAGCCCACATTACAGAGGGACAGGAAACAAGCGTGTGCCATTATTGAATTGAATCTCATGACACAAAACGAAGCTAAACTCTTAGGCGTTGAGTTCAGTGGGGAGACAGCAGATGTCCTAATTAAACTGACACCCCGTCTAAATTATCTGTGCGGGGACGGATTGAATCATCGTAACGGCGCACACAAACTAGCACGTCTCCACAGGTGCTGAGGGACTACACGAGAAGGCGTCGTCTCTGCGGACTCAACATACAGAGAACATGGAGTCAGAACTCAAATGCGGATTTGCTAATGAGGGTTTTATGTCTCAGGTGTGCAGACCACCTACATGCATATTAGACATCGACTGGAGAGAGAACAAATGCTGCCCAAAGAATGTGGATCACAACTCCTACGGACCGAAAGACAAACAGCTTCAAAATATCACTGGGGAGATATATTTGGGGCAAAAGAACTCAAAAAAAATCAACAGAAATAGAGAGCAAAACATGTCATAGCTCTGATGAAATCTTTGTTTGATATTCAGAAGGTAATGCTCCTGTTTGAACACTTTACATTTTAAAAGTCAACAACATCGTAAGAGAAGACATTTAAACAAACATGCCAGTAAAAAAAAGACAAGTTGCACACTTTATTTATGTTTTTCTTTAGAGGTCCCATGAAATTAAAATAACGTTTGTTGGTTTTAATGGCATCTATAAGCTAGTTTGCTGCGAAACAGCATCAAACATTTGTGTTTAGAAGATATAAAACTGATATAATTAATATAAAAGCTGATATAAAACTGATATAAACATACAAAGCCTGTAGGTTGACACTTCTGCCTAGTTTGATTGTTTTTTTTTACATTTCATCACCTCACACTTCTGTTTCTTACCAAATCTTGACCTTGATTGAATGCTCTCTAGTACCTGACATGCCCTGACTCCTTCAAAACGCTACTCATTTGCTTTTTATTTGATGCGATTAAGCTCATCCACTCTCACTGGCAGAGCTGTGAGAAAACAAAACGTTACTGGTCTGTTTTTTAAAAGGGGTGGAGCTACTGAATGTCCCGCCTCTCTTCATGTTTCAGTTGAGATTATTTTAAGCATCGAGTTAAAAGCGCACATTTCAAAGAACTTCATGAGACCTTTAAAATGATACTTCAGTTATACTTAAGTTCACTTTACATTTACTGACAGAAAAGTACATTTGGCTTATGCTTGTGCTCTATTTTGAATAAGACGTAGATTTAAATTATATTGATGTCCCTTGAATTAGACTTAAGAGAATATTTTACCTAAAACTGACCATTCTGTCATCATTTACTCACCCTTTACTCCAAACCTGTTTGATTTTTTTCTGTTGAACACAAAGGTATTCTGAAGATGGTAATCTGTAACTTGCATAGTATTTTTTTTCCTACTATGAAAGTCAATGGTTACAGGTTTTTAGCTTTCTTCGAAATATCTTCTTTTGTGGTCAACAGAATAAAGAATCTCATAAAGGTTTGGATCCACTTGAGGGTGAGTATATAGTGAGTAATATATATTTTTTTGACTTTAATTTTGAACCATTCCTTTAATTATTCTAAGTATAGTTGATTTATTGACAGAGTAGTATAATAAATACTTTTTAATTCTGTGTTACATTCCGTAAAAAAATAGTATGACTTGTCTAAAAAATACCTAAATAGCAACACAGTGGTATATACTGTATAGCACAGTACAAAAATGTTATAAACAGTAAATTGTATATGATATTAATGTCACTTATAGATAATCTGCAATAAAAAAAAAAGAATCAACAAAAATAGTACTGAGTGTACTTCAATCAACTTTCATAAATTGTTTTATCTCAGCCTGCAAGTTCACAAGTATAACTGCAGTATAAATAAATTCATATAATACTGATATGAATATGCAATATGAATAGTCATGACAACTAAACAGTGGACAAACAGCTGCTATTAAAGAAAAAAAAATTAT
>CAIGQQ010038154.1:13824812-13840017 GCA_903798035.1 Danio albolineatus
TATATTATATTATATTATATTATATTATATTATAAATGAAAAAATGTCAGACATTATTTAATGTGAAAAATGTAGCCATAATAATATGTAATGTACAAATAATAATAATAATAATAATAATAATAATAATAATAAACTTTATGTATTGTATTATACGTTTATAAATATGTATTTTATAATTATATGTATGTGTGTGTGCGTGCATGCATATGTGCATGTGTGTATTATTATTATTATTACTAGTATTATTATTAGTGCATTGTTATAATAATAATAATAAGAAGAAGAAGAAGAATACTTTATAACGTGTATTGTAGTACGTATAAAATATATAAATAAATCAATGTGCTATTTTTGTATAAAATGTGTATACAATTATGTATTTTATAATTTGATATTATTATTATTATCATTATTATTATTATTATTTATTATTAATAATGAATAACAAATTTGGAAATGGGTTCGTATTGTACCATGTTTAAATAAATAAATAAATAAATATTTTCTAATTTATTTTATACTATTATTATGGTAACACTTTACAATAAGGTTCATTAGTTAATGCATTTACTAACATGAACTAATCATGAACAACACTTGTACAGCATTTATTAATCATAATTGAACATTTACTAATGCATTATTATCATCAAAGTCCATGCTTGTTAACATTAGCTAATGCACCATGAGTTAACAAACTACCAATGAACAGCTGTCTTTTCATTAACTAACGTTAACTAATATGAACAAATACTGTTGTAAATGTATTGTTCATTGTTTGTTCCTGTTAGTAAATTCGTTAATCAACATTAACTAATGAACCTTAATGATCCTTATTATAAGTGTGACCATTATGATTATGATTATTATGATTATGATTATGATTATGATTATTATTAATAATAATAATAATAATAATAATAATAATAATAATAATAATACATACATACATACATACAAATCTTATGTGAGTATGCGTATGTGTGTATTTGTAGTAGTAGTACATTGTTGTTATCATAATTACGATCTTCATCATCATTTCAGATATAACGAATGAATAATAAACAACCATTTGATTAGTCCTTCCTGTAATCTCTTGTACTTAAAACATTTGAGCTTTTTCCGTGATTCATTATTTATACTCAGCAAAACATAATTATTGTTTTGTGGTATTGGCAACACAGTCACTGGAGCATTGATGCCAGTAAAGCATTAATATAACAATAATAGCTGAATGAGGAGTCTTCACTCGCTGGCGGAGAGCAAGCTGTGAGGAGGCTGAAGGCAGAAAGACACAAAGATAGATAGAGGGAAAGAGAGAGAGAGAGAGAGAGAGAGAGAGAGAGAGAGAGAGAGAGAGAGGAAAACGGAGACACGATGGAGATGGATGAAGCGAGCCCAAATGATTGCCAGTTGTCACCTATACACAGGCCCTGATGAACTAATCATACAGCCCATGAACACATACACACGTAACACACACACCTCAGTCCTGCTATGTTGTCTATGATAAGCACACTCGCAGACGTTTGACGGATGGTTATTATCTGTCGTTCTCATAGTCTGCTGTCATTCCTTGTGTGTACCTGGACAATAAGCTCCAGGATTCAACTAATGACCACGACTCACGGAGGGAAAAGACAGGAATACACAGCTCAACATGACACGTCTGATCACAGCTAAATCCTTGCTTAACCTTTCGTGTTCAACTTGGGTGTAAAAGTTTCACTTTTTAAGGCGTCCTACGGAACCGTTGGTTATTTTCGCTAGGTCTGAAAGAACATCCCATGGGCCTGTCGAATCACCGTTGTGATTTATTTGACAAAAAAAAAAGCTCATAAAAAGGTCATAAACATGTACCTGTAGCTTTTTTATGTAAAAGTTGTTGGAGAATTTCTGACAGACTATTAATCAAAACAGAAGTACCTTCTTATCACAGTCAACTCAGAGGGTAGAAAAACATAAATGATGCCTAATTAAGCATAATTAAAGAAAAAAGTATGAAATTAAATTAGGCAAGAATACGCAAACGTACCTTGGAGAGAAAATTTAGCTGTACTTGTTATTTTGATCGTTTGAGATCATTACCAAATATGTTGTTTTATTATTTAAATACATAAGCAAATAAATAATGTGGTCATGCTATTTTAATTGTCAGCAAAAATTATTCAGCTTTTAATTTGAATTTCTTTTTTATTGTAAAATTATATGAAAAAAAAACTACCAAGATCATTTTAAAAGGCTGTCCTTAGTGAAGGAATAAAATTGTGATGGAACAAAAGCATTGACAGATTTTTTTTTTCTTTTTTAGCATAGTGTTAATATAGAGCGGAGTAGGCGATAAGGCAAAAATGCAATCTCGATAATTATTTTCCATATTGAACGATAACAAAATATATTTCGATATAAGTAGTTAATGCTTCCAGATTTACAAAAATACCCCAACAATGACTGGCGCCACAAAAATTAGAGGGTCCATTAAACGATGTAACATGTTTTTGGCCAATAAATTTTAGTGGCCAAAATTTGGTAAATCTCTAATAATTTAACACACTTTCAGATTCCCATTGCTGCACATTCCTGCTGTGTGATTGGCTCTTAGATCAATATAGAGTGAAAAAGTCCAGAGCTTATCATTGTTACCAACACAAATTTATTGCAATTTAATGTAATATTATTTATCGGCCCAGACCTAGGGCCTAGGGACATCTGAATCTGAATCTGGATGTAAATAAACTGGTGAATTACAGACTGCAAACAGATCCACATTGCTATGATACCGTCTTAACGTTTTTTCTATCACTGTCACCTCTTATGTGTGTTTATTTCTTTACTGAAGTGCAAAATGAGCAGAACATATTTACATAATGATCTAAACATAGCTCTTAGTAGAATGAATGATATCTTGATGTTCAGTAACTATAAATTGTGTCAATGGTATTTCCAACATTTTTATTTATAAGCAAAATATGTGTAGTTTATGTATATTATAAATGACCTAAACATGTACATATATTTCACTCTGCTAAAAAATTATCCCAAGTAATGACTTGCAAATAGAGCTATTTAAGTCACCTAGTGAAATTATCGCAATATATAAAATCGCAGAGAAAAAAATAATAATAATCGCAATGTAAAAGTTTTCCAATTTCGTGCAGCCCTAGCATATACTATAACAAAGATGTTCTCAGGTAAAGATTTTGTGCTCTATTCTGTGTTAAAGACTAGCAATGCAAGTTTAAATGCCATTTTGTGACATTAATTGCCATACTACTAAAAACAGCAGCAAATAATTCATCTCAGATCTTAAAAAAAAATATTAAATAACTAGCAAAGGAAATAACAAAAACAGGTTTTGAACAAGTGCAGGATGAGTAATTGACAACAATTTTTATTTTGGGGTGTAACACTTTATAATAAGGTTGTAGTTAATGAATTTACTAACATAAATAAACAATGAAAAATGCAATTATTTCAGTATTTGTTCATCTTAGTTAACAAAAATACAGTTATTTGTTCATGTTAACTCCCAGTGCATAAACTAATATTAACAAGCATGCATTTGTATGTTAACAATGCAGTATTAAATGAACTATGATGGATAAATGCTGTACAAGTAGTGTTCATGTTAGTATATACATTATCATAAACTAATGAAACCTTATTATAAAGTGTGACCAACTTTTAAACTAAAGTCTAAATAACATCAACTAAGATAAGTCTATTATTTCATCTGAAGATCGAGTTATGATATTTAATTGCATAGCATGTACTTAAAAAGATCCATTTTTATATAAATTTTATTTCTTGCTTGATTTTTACTCTTCCCTTGTAGGAAAAACTACAAAATCAGGAAAACATTACCTCCCTCGCACTGCCTGATGATGAAAGAATGACCTTACTCTGAACATTTGCAGACAATTTTGTAAATTAATTTTTAAAAAGTTTTACAATTTTACATATTTATATTTGCTAATAATTTAATTACGAATCCACATCGCATTTGTTCTTGGAAATGTAAGACCGCAGTGCTATCAGTGTGCATGGGCCAGCTCTCCTCCTTTATGAAATTGTTATTTTTTCCAGTTTGTAACAGTGAGTTGCACTGGTTATGGCATGTGGTGGCAATTACAACTTCCTGTTCTGATGCCATGAACAGCACGACTCCTTAAACAGACCTAAAAGTACCATCTACAGAAAATACATCTGGTAGATTACAGGCTGCAGAGTGTATAAACTTTAAGTAATGTTACAGCGAGAGGAATATAAAAGAAAAACTACAGCATAAATCTTTTAACAATACAGTTACATGACTTGTTAACAAGGCATGGGGCAGTATAAGATTGTGACGGTATGATAACCTTGGATAGATTCACGATTTCACAAAATCACTATGTTGATTACTACTCTAAATAACGTACTTTTTAAATATCTGGGTAAAAAAACAACAACTCTTTGTTAGATATAAATTAAGCCACTGCACTCTTCAGTTCCATAGCATGCTTGGATGTACAGTAGGTGGATAGAGCAGGAAAAACAAGTATTAAACACATCACCATTTTTCTCAAAAAACATGCTTCTAAACGTGCTTTTGACTTAAAAATTTCCCAGGACGTTGGTAACAACCAAAGAAATCCATATATGCAAAGAAAACTAAAATAATTATATAAAATTACACAGGAAAAAAAGTATTGACCACATGAAGAAAGGAAGGTGTAAAAAGTCAGTGAAAGCCCAGACAGTAGCTGAAATTCAGCAACCTTCTGCCCTACGTCAGTGTAAACTAATATTAGATGCTTCAGTCGGACATCTACATTAGCAGGATGATGAAAATGAAACCATGGTGGACATTTCAGCAAGACAATGATCCAAAACACAGCCAAGGAAACTCTCAAATGCTTTCAGATAAAGAAAATCAAGCTGTATAACGGCCCAGTCAATTACCTGACATGAATCCAATATAAAATACAAAATAAAGATCAAACCCCTTTAATGCCTGAAACAGTCATTGCACTTTTATGGTAAAGTTTTGTAACCATAAAAACTGGCACAGTGTTCACAGAGGCTACATTCCCCGGTGTAGTTCTCCTCTCCATCTCTCTTTCCTTGACTCGCAGTGTCTTTCACTTTCTCTCTCTCTGTTGGTATCAGGTCTACAAGGTGATGATCTGATTCCAGTTCTTGCCAGACAGGAGTCTCCAGGAGGATATCCCTCTCATTACACACACACACACGCACGCTGCAGATGCAGACACACAACACTCCACATCACCAGAACTCCCCCCAGGAGAACCTGACGAAAGACAAGAGAAGATAGCTGCTATACTGAGACGAATGAGGAAGGGACTGAAGGGCAAACTAAAGGATGAGTAAACAGAAAAGTACTGTCTTTTTTTACAAGCCAAAATTGTGTTGTTCCTATATATACTGTATAAATACACTGTAAAAAGGTACTGACAAAAAGTCAAGACAACACATTTTTTTTGTTGCTTTACTTTAATAGGTTAATGAGGTTAACTTTTTTTGCACTTTACACAGTTTAACTTTATATTTTAGACATATTTAGTCAACCGAATATTGTTAGTCAGTTTGATTGATGTAAGTTGAGATGACTAGTAAAGTATATTTGATTTGACTAGAAAGTTAAGTCAGCAAGAATAGTTTTTTTACAGTATAGATATGTTTGGGTTGACATGAAACAATATATTAGGGATGCAACGATTAACCAATTTCACTATTAACCACACTTTAATTCATCACATAACTAATCGTAAAGGCTTCTCAACACTGAGTTTGTGCACTAAACAAAGTTATGCTAACTGTGCTAGTTTAAAGTTCCGACCTTGTACACTGAGGCTAATATGCACGCACACTGGATTAACTATGGCTGAGGCTATTACCAAAGGGTCGTTCACATGTCACGTCATTTGCACGAGCAATTTCATTTTCTTGCGTGTATATTGGGAATGACGTGCAGGCAGTGCACCCACAGCACGACACACTCAGTTGAAAGAATGGCACGAGTGCACCGTAAGTTACATGACAACAACTGACAGGTCAGCTTCATACTTTGTATGGAATATACACATTTCTACTCCAAAGACAGAAAAAAATACAAAATGAAAATACCGAACAAGTTCATGATATAGTTGATCAAAAGTGCCTTTCAGACAGAGGTTCAGCAGCCTTCGACTGTTCTATTTTAAATGAAAATACTTAGCTATTATGATGCTTAGCATTACATTAGACAAATTTATTTATTTATTTATTTATTTATTTATTTATTTATTTATTATTCTGTCATTTATTTTGGAGTGTAAAATTATTACTTGTTTACATGGCAAAAACTTTCACTTATTTTTAAGTCCAAAGAGAAATGGAATTTTTTTTTGTCTTCCATTATTATTTTGTGTTGTTTAGTTGCTGAGCAGCAATAAACAACATTTTAAAATATAAAAAGTTTTAATGTGATTTTCGAAACTAGTACCGTTTTGAAATGATTAAATGCATAATAATTGTGATAACCATTAAACTGTGATTATTCCTCAGACTATAACCGTACAACCAAACTATACAATCATTGCATCCTTAAAATATATAAACACAAAATAAGTTTTCTACAGTCAGTACAGCACTCGGAAAAATAAACGCTGCTTGTTCAAACTGCTTATTTAAAATGAGCTGAAACAACACAATTCTTGGTGTTTTTGGGGACAACTTGATTGTTTTACGTTCAACCCACTTAAATTTGTAAAAACTAACTTAAATCCTTCAAGTTGTCCCAACACAAGTTGATTGTGTGGAACCGAGAATTTTTTTTAAAGTCTGTCTTTTTTTTTTTTTTTTTGAATAAAATGAATTCTTGAACATGAAAAATTGGGTCTGGGACCTGATTTTGTCAAGTGAGAATTAACTGGATCATTGTCATTTGCTATTTCTGTGATTTTCACGCAAGTGACAGGTTTTTCCTCCAGGCGCCGGTATCGTCAGAGAAAAAGAAAGATGTCACTGCAAGAGGGAGCAAGTTATTTTGTTAAAATATTAAAAGAAGGGCACATTTTTAAATAACGGTCTTAACTAATTAAGTATTAACCATAATAAATACTGCATACTATTATATAAAACAAGAACTTTAAACCTGATTTCACTGTAACTTCAACCAATCCCTAATGTAACTTCATGAAAAACAGTGACCATTGCATTATTTAAAAGGAAAAAAAAATTGTGTGATGCACAGTAGATGTCACAAAGACAAAAGGGCATGAAGGAGAGTAAAAGATGACAGAATTTTCACTTTTGGTGGATGTATCCCTCTAAAAGGACAGAATAGTCATAAACTGGGATGAGAGGGTACCAGATAGACAATGAAATGAATGGAGAGGATGAAAATGATCTGATAGAAAGCGGAAAAAAAAGAGAGGGAAAAAAAACACAAACAGAATTGTCCTCATCGTTCAGTTCTTGGCAGCGCGTTCCCTCAGGTTACGAGAGAACCAGAAAAGAGAGAGAAACAGACAATTGCAGACACTAAAGCTAATATAATATTTTGCTTTTCTTTTGTTTTTATTGTCAGACATTTTTCCCTTCCCCCTGTTTTTTTTCCCTTCATACACTGAATAGGAGCTGCACCTTTGACAGACATTGATTTTTGGAAGAACAGACAGATGAGACCCACTGCAGGAATGCAGCCAGGAAAGCGAGAGAGGAAAAGGATATGGGAGACAAGAAGGAGAGAGAGAGACAGATTTCGTTTGGTGAAAGCAAGACGAATCATCCAGAAGTGGAGGATCGTTAATGCTAGGCACCGGCGTATAAACACAAGGATAACACTGAGGTGAAAGGTCAAACAAGGTCACCTCTATTTATTCTTAAGTGACTATAAAGGGCATTTTGGGCTTGGAAATTGATGCATCAGCTAGAAAAGGGGTCTTCAAGGCCAAGAACCACTGGAGGATAGAGGATATACAGAGAGCATGTTGCAAACTGACCAATAATATCCTGAATACAACATTGCATAAATGTATGTAGGTCAAAGACAAGATTTTAGTTTTAGAATCTAATTAAAATTAGTAAAGTGAAGCAAGCAAGTAAAGTGTCCAAAGTTTTAACTATAATTTATGTAAAAATAAAATGTCAAAATATTGCGATGTTCCATAATCATTAATAAGTCAGCATAACAGATTTATAAAGTATGTAAAAAAAGAATATAACATACATTTTCTTTCCTGTACTTACGGCAGGGAAAATAAGTATTGAAAACATCATGTTTTTTTTTCTTGGAAAAATTATTTCTAAAGGAGCTGTTGACGTGGAATTAAACCAGATTTTGGTAAAAACCCAAACAATACAAACATATAAAAATAAAAAAAATCATTTAAATAAAATAGTTATGTTTAAATACAATGAAAGACACAAAGAGAAAGAACTGAACTACTGAAATGTAGCACTTTATATAAAAGGTTTTTTTTAAATAATGGCTGCTTAAAGACACCATTCATATCTCACATGCATTGCTCAGTTGTGAGTTTTTCACAGATTTCCATAGAGTGTAAAAATCTTGATGTTTCTGTGGATCTCATCAATCAAATCTGATGTTTATTTTGTATTATCTATTGGCTTCAAGTCAGGTGGTTGGCTGGGCCATCTTTTCTTTCTCTGAAAGCATTTGAGAGTTTCCTTGGCTGTGTTTTGGATCATTGTCTTGCTGAAAATCCATCTTATCCCTGATAATAATTATTTACATTGATGAAGGGCAGAGGTTTGCTGATTAACTACTGAGAAATTTCAGCTGCTGTCTGGGCTTTCACTGCCTTTTTGCACCTTCCTTTCTTCATGTGTTCAATACATTTCCCTGCGTCATTTTATTTTATTACGCATAACTTAATTTGTAAATAATTAGATTTGATTTCTTTGCATATATGGATTTCGTTTGTTGTTACTAACATCCAGGGAAAATTTCAAGTCAACAGCACCTTTAGAAATATGTTTTCTAAAAAAAATGGTGATGTGTTCAATATTTACTTTCCCCGCTGTATAAATATATAAAAGACTAAGTCATCACACTAAATATTTTTATATTTATTTGCTGAAAAATTTGTAAAATACCCAGTAATCTACAGGATAAGTTTAACAAATAATAAGTATTTTTAGGGTCTCACTGTGATTTGTAATCACAAATCATGGTTTTTGAGCTGTCTCAACTGAAAACAACTTGCAGTGAAATGTCTTAAAACATGTCAGTGTCATTTTTTGTCTACAGGTGCACAACAGTAATGTTTTTTTCTAAGGCTGTTTTTATGAATGTGGCTTAAATAGCCTAATTTAACTAAGGTCTAGTCCTGGCTTAAGCTAAGCTCTGTTTGTGAAACTGGGCCTATGTTCATTATTTTGCTCTAGATAGATATATAAAATAAAAAATAAAAAAACAATGCTAAATGCAAAGCAAATCACTGCAAATCTGCACAGTGTTTATTTTTCAATCTGATCATAGGTTTACATGTTCTCTCGATCAAACTAGAACAGTTTTAAACCTTTGCTTACAATCATTGAAATTTCTTTCAGATCGAGCTCAACTAGATTGACAAAAATAGTTACATCAAGGCTTAGAAGTCCAATATATTAATAAAAAACCAGCAACCTTCTTGCTGTGAGGCTACAGCACTACCTACTGCGCCACAGTGTCGCCCTTGTCTGTAGATATACATTATATATTTTTTCTCATTGTTATTTAGAATTACCTTCAAAGAAACAATAACAGAATTTATTTATTTGTTTGTTTGTCTCTCATGCCACTAAACACTTTGCTACCATATTCATTGTTGTTTTTAGTTGTTATGAATAGTTATGAGGATGTCAGTAGATTACTAGATGCTGTATTTCAGGTACCACCTTCAATATATACATAAAATCGCATATTACTTAAAGTATTAATACGTCCTACAACAAGGCCATAAGCTGAAGCTGTGATTCTTTCTTTGTAGAATAAAAAAAGTTAGCGAAAACCTGTGAATATGAAGTAATACATCATAAGCATGCTATCTGATATTAAAGTGACCTGCAGAAGTCAAACACACACACACACTGTATTTATTTACACACCAAAAGGGCATCAGGGATAAATAATTGTCCCGTTATCAAGTGCTGATTTTATCGCTCACCAACCTAGGAAAGGGGCCAAACATTTTTTCAACAATCCTTCTTTTGGCTACACATTATAGTTCGAATTCTTACAAGAAGCTGAAGACTGGCCAAGTTTCTCATCTCTGAAGACCTACTGAACCTGTTCCAACACTTTTCCGCTCAAGTCACCCAGTTACTTTCAAAAACTAAAATTAAAATTCAGCTCCACACAACCTGACAGTTACACACACACACATACTATTCTGCAACTGTCATCTCAGGATCGATTGGTCATGTGGCAATTCTCCATTTGCAGCTTCCTCTGATCTCCACACGCCTGCTCTGACACACATACAGCACAAATGCACCATTTCTGTTTACGCTCAATTGTCCTTTTTTCCACACACAAAAGTAGAGCAAGCACCTTACAGCTGTGGAGGAAACGTAGTAATGAGTCCATCTGGATAGCAGACACAAGGCTGCGGGGTGAACGAGGATGCTCGAGTGTGCGAGCCAACACACACGATCAAGTATGCACACAAAAACACACACTATTGTGGAATCAAACACCCATAGGTTAGCTTGAGAGCACGCGTACTCACATATCAATCACGCGCACACGTCTGTAATAGTCCAGACAAACAAATGTCAGAGCTGACAGGAGCGCGGTCAGGTTACTCATCCATCAGACAAATAATGCACTGCTTCACGGATCAGATACCTGCATGAGAGGCCTTCAACGCTTCCTCAAACTGGAAATCTGTAGCAATTGAGGTTTCAGGTGGATTTTTGATGTTAAACCGGGTGTGATTCTCATTTTGTTTGTATTTTGTAGTTGTACTTTGTAATTATGAATGAAAATAAACAGCAATACTGTACGTATAATTATTTATACATTTATATTAGTGCTGTCAAAAGATTAACTGCCATTAATAGCATTCAAAATAAAAGCTTGTATTTAAAACACTCACCGGCCACTTTATTAGTACCGGGTTGGACTCCCTTTTGCCTTAAGAACTGCCTTGTGGCATAGATTCAATAAGGTTTTCCTCAGATTTTGGTCCATATTGACATGATAGCATCATGCATTTGCTGCAAATTTGTAAGCTGCACATCCATGATGCTAATCTCCCGTTCCACCACATCCCAAAGGTGCTCTATTGGATTGAGTTCTGGTGACTGTGGAGGTCATTTGAGTCCAGTGAACTTATTGTCATGTTTAAGAAACCAGTCTGAGATGATTCACGCTTTATGACATGGCACGTTATCCTGCTGGAAATAGCCATCAAAAGATGGGTACACTGTGGTCATAAAAGGATGGACATGGTCAGCAACAATACTCAGGTAGGCTGTGGTGTTGACATGATGCTCCATTGGTACTATTGGGCCCAAAGTGTGCCAAGAAAATATCCCCCACACCATTAGACCACCACCACCAGCTTGAACTGTTGATACAAGGCAGGATGGATCCAGGCTTTTATATTGCTGATGTCAAATTCTGACCCTACCTTCCAAATGTCACAAGAGTGGCACCCGGTGTGGTCTTCTGCTGCTGTAGCCCATCCGCCTCAAAGTTCGAAATGTTGTGCATTCAGATATGCTCTTCTGCATATCTCGCTTATAATGAATGGTTATTTGAGTTACTGTTGTCTTTCTGGCAATTCTCCTCTGACCTCTGGCATCAATAAGGCATTAGCGCCCACAAAACTTCCACTCACTGGATATTTTCTCTTTTTCAGACCATTCTCTGTAAACCCTAAAGATGGTTGTGCTTGAAAACTCCAGTAGATCAGCAGTTTTTGAAATACTCAGACCAGCCCGTCTGGCACCAACAACCATACCATGTTCAAAGTCACTTAAATCACCTTTATTCCCTATTCTGATGCTCGGTTTGAACTGCAGCAGATCCTCTTGATCATGTCTACATGCACTGAGTTGCTGCCATGTGCTTGTCTGATGAGAAATTGGTGTTAATGAGCGGTTGGACAGGTGTACCTAATTAAGTGGCCGGTGAGTGTATATGTGAGTGTGTGCGTATGTACACACACACACACACACAGACATGCTTTTTATTTTATTAATTATTTAAATTAATAACATATATTTTTTATTAATATTTATAAATTAAATATGTATATAAAATACAAATTATATATGTAAATATTTTGGTTTTGCATTTATATACTGTATATATACTGTAACCTTGGTGAGTGTACATCTCTATTATTTCCCTATCATCATCCAGCTGTATTCTATGGTTCTGTTTTAACATAATATTCTATATTTTCAAAAATGCTGTATATTTATTGGCAACAGATTAATATGTAAAACTATGGAGTTTAGAGTAAAAATGCAGCTCTCTACTGTTGAGTAGCTGGACTAAGGCACAACAATTGATTTGAAAATAAACATCTTTTACATTTATTAAAACGACAAAGTTAGACTCGGTGGTTATTTCCTAGAATAAGCATTTTAATATACAAAATGTTGAAATATTAATAAGAAATTACTATGTATATAAATAAATATATTGTATTAATCATTATCAATAGTCGCTTTGGATAAAAGCATCTGCTAAATGAGCAAATTCAATTGTAATATTTGTATGTATGTATGTATGTATGTATGTATTGTCAGAACTGTAAATTACTGTAAAAATTATGCGTGTCCTTCATAATTATTATTGTCAGAATTTTCTGATTTAATACAAAAATTACATTACAGCACATAAAATGACTGACAACTAGCACACGTTTCCTCAACATGACAGATTACAACAAGTGCTGGAGAACTTAAGCATTTAGATAGCTGGACTTTTGACTCCTGTCCTGACCCTATAAATACAGAGACACCACCCTTGCAAAAAAGCGTCCCCTTTATGACCGCCACTAGCCTCGACCTCCCATAAATCTCCCTATATTGCGCTGTTTAACATCTGAGACATGCTAGGGTTTTTTCTGTCAACGGATGACAGATTGCAGGCTAGGCTGAGGCAGCAAGAGACTTCAAGTAAGTAAAAAATATTATCCCCTTCTTTAAGCTTTCAAAAACAGCCAGGTAGTCAAGAAACTGCACACTCTGTAGCTAGTAAATATGAATCAAATTTATATGTTTAAATAACAAACTGATCCACAAAAAAGGAAGAAAAAAACTGACACGCATAAGTCAATTTGATCTTTGTACAAGCAGAGACACAAACATGAGACACAAAGCTTCCTTCACAGAGACCCAGAGGGAGCTGAGAGACAGTTTTGCATAAGCGAGCAGAGCCACAGCTCCCATGTGGCATTGACAGAGCGCCATCTGCTGGTGACAGCAAACAAGCCATGACCTCCCATCAGTCACAGAGACTGCCACTGATTGCTAATTAGCGATTTGTGGAAATAATGCAACGGCTGATCGGTTTATCATACCAACATATGTCCCCTTTAGCTTATTTTTCTGTCTCTAACAGTTTTTTTCTCTCCATTAGGCTACTGTTTTTAAATTCAGTAGTCCACCTATTAATATAGGCTACAATGTTTTAAGCACAAGTATAGTGTACTGTGTGTAAGTTATTTGGTTGGCTAAATACTGTATAACAAACTTCTAATATGAAGTTTCTGAGTTTACTACCTTCTTAAAAAAACCCATGTGTAAATGTGTCCCAAGTGTAAATGACAGGTGACCATACTGTAAGTAAAAACGCAATCACGACCATCTCGCCCTTTCACTACTGGATAATGGATTCCAAGTGTTCTTATGTGTGAAGAAATTAAATGTGTTCTTACCTGCGTAAGAATGCGCAGTGAAGACGGTAACCGTGGCCGTCATTAATTATCAAAACACGGTAGTCTGTAAGCCCTCCAACTTCGAAATATTATGTCTGGAACTGTCCGTGAGTTAATTATATCGTCCGAGTTAACTGGATACGCGTTAGTAACTGTTAAATTGGCAAAAAAGACTTTCCTAATTATAGCAACTGATAACACAAACAGCACCTGATTGCGTAATGGCGGAACTGGAGTAAGGACATTATTAGACGTGTGATTGGCTCAGCCCTGGTGCTGGAAAATAATTGGATTAAAAGTAGCTTATAGGAATAAAATACAATATTAATAATAGCCTAATACTACTACTACTAATAATAATAATAATAATATAGTTCAGAAATTGTTAACATATCAGAAAACGGCTATTTTGAGTCATGTTTTAAACAGTAACATATGACTCTAAAATTCAACACTGAAGTAAACAAGTCTTTCTCATTTTTAACAAGATATTCTGTTTTACAGGCCTATAAGACAGAAAAAGTTATAGTATTATAAACTTTTTTCTGACTTATATTTACGTTAAAAAATAAAAACACATAAATTAAGTATAATAAGTATCTAATACACTGTATAAAAAGTAACAGTCACCCATTTTGACTTTTCCCCTGCATGTTATTATTTGACATTACACAAAATAACTATGGAACATTATCTCACCCATTTTATTTACTTATTTATTTATTTAGTTAGTTTGTAATTAATTTAGTTAGTTATATTGAAGTTGTTTACCTGCATTTTGTAAGTTTAATTTGAGACAACCTACACTCTAAAAAACGCTGGGTTGGTTTTTTAACCCAAATGCTGGGTTGAGACTGCTAGGTAACAAAATTGGGTTGATTTAACCCAAGTGTGCTGGGTTGTAGATGAAGCAGTGCTGGGTTGTAGATGATGACCGATTTTCAACCCAGCAGTGCTGGGTTGGGAACGCGGACGTGAAAGAGAGCACGCACGTCCTCTCGACATGCAGAGAAATCAGCGTGAAAAACCGCCATTTTCTTTGCGCAGTCTTTAGAGGGAAGCGAGTGAAATTCTGTCTGAGAAGTAAGTTATTTGGTCTGTATTTAACAATTTTCATAAGAAATAACACGTTTAGTTTACTGTATGATGTGTTTAAAGGGTCCTATTTAAACCTAACGACCAAGCGACGGCCGAGCTTCGCCTCACGGCCGGTGTTCTGACGATATGTGCTACCTCCGCCTCAACGGCCGACCTGTTTCTCCGCCTAACGGCCGGACCTGTTTCTCCGACTCACGGCCGGACCTGTTTCTCCG
>CAIGQQ010038154.1:13840027-13862107 GCA_903798035.1 Danio albolineatus
GCCGGACCTGTTTCTCCGACTCACGGCCGGACCTGTTTCTCCGACTCGCGGCCGACCTGTTTCTCGGCCTCGCGGCCGGACTTGTTGCTTCACCTCGCGGCCGGACTTGTTGCTTCACCTCGCGGCCGACCTGATGCTCTGCCCCGCGGCCGGACCTTTTGCTCAGTGGATGGGAAAGCGCGCCTGACATCGGAAGGAGCTTGGAAAGGATAAGGTATTTTTTTTATATTACTTTTGTATACGCAAAGTCCCTATATTGTAGAGTCTTTAGTGTCTACTCTGTTAGATACAGTTGAATCTACTGTGTTAGATACGGTACTTATATTTGTTAATTGTTTTTTGGAACAATTTGTAACAAGTGTTAAATTCAGCTTTTTTGGTCAGAACATACTTAATCAATTTCCTGCTCTGCTTGTACATTTTGTTTAGCTGTACATTGAATAGCAAATGTTATTAATTTACTTTGAGCATTTTACATCCTAAACGTGATTTAAGCTATCTTTAATCCTGTATGTATTGTTAGTTTGATGCAGATGGGAATGTCTGAGCTAAGGCTAAATCCAAACCTAATCACCTTCGACTGCAAAAAAGTTTGACCACCGTTTAATGTGACTTCCTGAATAATTATGATCATTCAGGGGTGTTTTTGTGATAAAGTGACTTTTGGCTAACATTATCTTTTTTTTAGTTAATTTTGCTAAAATGCTTTTATCTGTTGTTCTATTTCAGATGAATGGTGAAAACCAAACTAAAAGAATGGAATCTTGAAGAGTTAATCCCCACATTTGAAGGTATGTAGTAATATTTTACTTGGTTCGTTGTAATCATCAGGGATGCCCTTGTCTTAAAATTTGTCCGGTTGACTTGTGATGTTCATTTGAAGCATTAGTTGAAAGATTACAGATTTATTAATAAACAATTTTAATCATAATAATTAGTCTCTAATTGCCCACATTGCCTATTTTATAAGGCAAACGAACACAGTTTTGGAGTTCCGTGCTCAAGTTCATAGAGACTGAGAAAGCAGAAAGCACATCCTGTTACTTTCATTATTTACAAGATTGCAGTGTTTTGTTTTTATTGTGAGTGCATACAGAGAAATGTAGTGTCTTAACATATCTTCAAAAGGTATATTATTGTTATCTAAATGACCAAACATTGCAGATTATTTTGAGAGCAAGTGACCACACAGGTGCTGTTAAGCTTCCACACTCTGCACAGACATTTAGAACACATATTTCTACATTAGCATTAGATTGAGCAGCCATGTAAAGTTGCTACTATATTTCTGATGGTAAGCCATAGTTTATTTGAGGTCGATGAGAGCATTTGGATATCATGCCCGATGTGGTTACTACTGCAATAGATCAGCTGTTAACAATCTGTGTGACTTTGCCAATGTGGATTTTTTTTTTCTGCAACTAATAAATTTTGACTAATGGTTAGTCAATTATTAGAGGGCAGCCCTAGTAATCATTAGCCACTTCAACACTTTAAACTGAGAGATTAAAAAACAAATGCATCCAATTTGTCTTTGACTGGTTAATTTTAAAAATTTGCTGTACATGCAACCAGTGGCTTTTTCTTTTATTTTTAGCACAGGAGCGAACCTTCCCTCGTCTTTGATTAAATTCAAATTATTTGATTCAGAGGGTAACAATTCAGGTAAAAGTTTCTTGATGCATTTAATGCATAATGCTTTTCTTACAGTTATTTTATTAATAATGAAAATGTTATTTGTTTGTTGATGTTTGTTATTAGAGCGGCAGGGGGGCGCTGTGGGTAGTGCTGTCGCCTTACAGCAAGAAGGTCTCTGGTTCGAGTCTCGGCTGGGTCAGTTGGTGTTTCTGTGTGGAGTCTGCATGTTCTCCCCGTGTTGGTGTGGGTTTCCTCCGGGTGCTCCCGTTTCCCCCACAGTCCAAAGACATGCGCTAAAGGTGAATTAATTAAACTACTTGCCTGTTGTGTATGTGTGTGAATGAGTGTGTATGGATGTTTCCCAGTTCATGTCTTTCTTTCTTCAGTCATTTGTTTTATTTATTTATTTATTTTTAGGAAAACGTTTCAGCATTTTTCTCGATCTCCATGGACTGAGACGGTGCCTTAATTTTGATCTTTCAAAAGAAAATTTAAATGATTCAAATGATCCCAAATGTGGTTGCAAACAACCTCAGCTGAGAAAGAAGGGTCTTATTTATTTTCATTAAGAAAATACAATTTAAATACTTAATAATTTCAAATGCTCATCTTGCCTTACTCTCCCTAAACTCTGTGTAAAATACAGTCAGAGTGTTCAGTGCCCTAAGTGTCTTGAGCTAGAATACACACAGTTCAGTTCAGAGCAAGACAAGATGAATGTTTGACTTTGAAAAATATTTAAATTGTATTTTTTAATTAAAAAAAGAAGAAGATTGTTGTGCTATACAGTATAAGACCCTTCTTTCTCGTCTGGGATTGTTTACAACCGCATTTGTGATTGTTTGAAGCAGAATTTAAACTGCATTTTGGAAGTTTAAACTCGGGGCAGCATATCAGTCCACTATATGAGTAAGAATGATGCTGCAGTGTTTTCATAAAGAAAACAAAATTTGTTTATGAATGGGGGGGTGCATCATCTGTAAGTTGTTATTCTGGAAGTGGATTTCTAATGCCAACACTGGCTGATAGCTTGGTGTGTTATGATCTTAATTGCTCCTAAAGTTAATTTAGGTGTTCTTAAGTTAACTTTTAAAGATATTTAACTTGTAAACATTTGAATTCTTAATGATTTTATTTATTTATTTTTCAGATTGGGACCAATATGGCTGAGTATCTTCGTCCGTTGAATTCAAGCATCCATTGAAATTCTTTATGTTCTCATGCTTGGAGACTACCACTGCTTTCAAGCCTTTGCTATAATAAATGGCACAGCACATGAGCAAAGTACATTACTTGCTGCAGTGGACCTTTGCTTTAAAGCATTCTACATCTTTGGTGTGAACTACCCCAAGCAGTGGTCCCTGGTGTGGCAGTTTCTACAGACTGTGGTGTATGGACTTCCTGTGGAGGAGACACTGGCAGAGTTCTGCGAGCATTAATTTTGCTGACAAACAGTAATTTTTTAATACTGTGACCTCAACGCTTCTTTCTGTCGCCACAATGGAATGAACCGCCAACTTATCCAGCATATGTTTTACACAGCAGATGCCCTTCCAGCCTCAACCCGTCATCTTGATGCTCATGGATATAAATGTTTGTGCATGTTATGAAATGTTTTCATATTTAAATGCGTGTTTTCTTGGAGGTAAATTTGACTTCAATCAGTTTGATGCACTTTTATTCTAAATATATTTTCTTCTACACTGCAGTTACATTGCAACTAATGTTTCTTACAGATGACTCTTATATATCTCGGGATCTATAGATGTTTGCACATGATTGTTCAAGTAAAAGTTATGAAATGTTTTTCTATTTTAAATTTGTTTTCTTAAAGTCCATGTTTCTATCTACATGTTTCATCATTACTTCTACATCTGATTTTTCTTCTAAACTGCATTTACATTGCAATTGATTATCCTTACTGATGATTCCTTTATGTCTCAAGATATATTTATGTTTACACATAATTGTTAAAGGGAAAGTTATAAAATGTTTTCTTTTTTTGTATTTGTGTGGTAAATTTGTATTTTAAGTTATTGTACAAGTTATTTTAAGTTTCTGACTTCAGTGATTTAGATGCATTTTCATTATAGCTTCTGCATACTATTTTTTTTCTTTACTCTGCAATTACATTGCAATTGATTCTTGCTGATGATTTCTGATTTATGCATGATGTAAATATTATGAAAAGTTTTCGTATTTCAAATATGCATTTTTTTAAAGTTAATTTGTCTGACTTCAGTCTGATGCATTGTTACTGACTTTAGGCACGGTGTTACTGTGATACAGTTTGATAAATTGTCATAGAAATTGTCTTAATGCTGAGGTGGAGATGGGAAAAATGTCTTAAACTCATATGGACACATTTTTTATGTTTTGTCTTAAATAAAATTTAATTACTGAAGTATTTATTGCTGTGGAATTGTTTTTATTTTAATCACCAGTTTCTAGATTAAATTTCGGACCCCTTTTGGGGTTATATTCAACCCAGCAGAGAGTAATTTTTAACTAATAGTTGGGTTAAAATCACAACCCAGCATGCTGGGTTAAACGTGTAACCCAAATTGTTGGGTTAACGTAACCCAGCGCTGGGTACGTCCCTTTTTGACCCAGCGCTGGGTTGCCAAACCAACCCAAATTGGGTTGTTTTCAACCCTGCAGTTTTTAGAGTGTATCTTTGAACCATACTGTATGTACACAACAACAACAAAAAAGGAGGTATGCAAAAGAACATTAATTAAAATAACAGTTTAGATCATTTTAAAACATACACTCTAAAAAGTGCAGGGTTATTTCTGTAAACACATTTTTGGGTTAATTGTGCAGGGTTAAAACATTTGGGTTGTCTGGGGTACTGCAAACACACAGTTGGGTTGCCCATGCTTGGTCATCCAACTGAAAGAACAGCAAGGGGTTCTCTGATCTTTAAACATCTGGGTTATTTTGACCCAACCGGTTTATTTATTGTTCATGGAACTTTCTGGATTCATCACAGCATCAGACAGTCACGGAGCTCACAACAAGCAAAATTACAAGGTAAACTAAAATGACCTATATAAATGTTTACCAATATTTTGATTAAATTGTGCTAAAGGTGTAGCGATTTCACTGTTAAATGTAGTTTTTGATCTGTCAATGTGTGGGCTTTGTCTTTTGTTAACTGAATGAAGTCGCATTTCAAGATTTTATTGCTCAATTTGTTTTTGTTAGGCTACTTTTTATTTACATTATTACAATGTATCATTTTCACAATCCTTTGGCATGTAGTCCTTTTTTACCTAACATAAAATCTCAAATAAATAAATAAAGAGAACAACTGGCCTATTTCCTCCTGACATCCAATTACAAGTCGATGCACCGTGACACATGTTAAAACCAGATGTAAACAGCGATCTATTTTGGCTGACACTGAGGCAGATGTTAATGGCAGGTGTAAACAGGGCTTCTGTCGGCCTCTCACTGTCCCCATTTTTGCTGCCTCCATCGTCTCCCTCTCCTTCCCTGTCTTTTTTTTTTTCTCTCACACCCTCTCAAGGGAGAACATGCATGTGTGGAGTGCTTTGATATGAGAACTCATTTCCCTAGTTCCAGTCAGCACAGGGAGACATATATCCTCCCTAATATGTACTGTGTGTTATCCTCCAAGGGCCCCCTGCAGGCCTCCATGGTCATTTCCATAGTGAATTCATCAAACATGACAGAGAAAAGGAAAGGATAAAGTCAATTCATTAGCCACATACGATGACAAATACCTCGTCTCTGAAAGACAAGGAAATTCACACAGAAAGCCCAGATGTGTCTGACTGAGTTGAATTGAGTTAAGAAAGATTACTTTTCCCTTATTTATTGAGATTCTTTGTGTACAATATTAGATAGATTTTTTTTTTTTTTTTGGCATGAAAATTCTCTTAAGCCTCTCGTGGCAAATCATCTCTTAGCTTTTCAAAACCAAAATGTATTTTAATGCGTTTAAAAATACATTAAAATACTATTTTCAGTTCATATCAGCTGAATCTCCAACATTATTTCATAATTTGTTTAACAGTTGTATGTATAGTTATATTACAGTTATGTAAGAACACTTACTTGTATCATGATGTTGTCCTCTATTCATTGTGATACTTTTTGTACATTGTTGGAAAGAATTGGGCGCCACGGTGGTGTAGTGGGTAGCACAATCGCCTCACAGCAAGAAAGTTGCTGGTTTGAGCCTCGGCTGGGTCAGTTAGCATTTCTGTGTGGAGTTTGCATGTTCTCCCGTTGGTCGCGTGGGTTTCCTGTGCTCTGGTTTCCCCAACAAGTCAAAGACATGTGGTATTGGTGAATTGGGGTAGGCTAAATTGTCTGTATGTATCAGTGTGAATGAGTGTGTATGGATGTTTCCCAGAGATGGGTTGCAGCTGGAAGGGCATCCGCTGTGTAAAACATATGCTGGATAAGTTGGTGGTTCATTCTGCTGTGGTGACCCCAGATTAATAAAGGGACTGAGCCGAAAAGAAAATGAATGAATGAATGAATGAATGGATAGAAGTTTTGCATACAAACCCACTTAAGCTTGTCATGGCAAATTATCTATTAGCTTCTCAAACCCACATTATTTAAAAAAAAAAAAAATACCATTTTCAATTCATATCAGCTGATTTTCCACCATCATTTTGCTAACACACAGCCATATCACCCTGCAGCCCAAGACCGGTTACATACTGAAGCTAAGAAGGGCTGAGCCTGGTTAGTACCTGGGAGACCACATGGGAAATTATTAATAATGGAAGTGTTGTTAGTGAGGCCAGCAGGGGGCGCTCAACCTGCAGTCTGTGTGAGTCTAATGCCCCAGGAAAAGTGAAGGGGATGCTATACTGTCAGTGGGCGCCTTCTTTCAGATGAGACGTTAAACCAAGGTCCTGACTCTCTGTGGTTATTAAAAAACCCCATGGAACTTCTTGCAAAGAATAGGGGTATAGCCTCGGTGTTCAAACCAAAATCCCTCTCTGCCCTTAATCATCATGTTTGCATGTTTTCCCGCTGGTCGCATGGGTTTCCTCCAGGTGCTCCGGTTTCCCCCACAAGTCCAAAGACATGTGGTATAGTTGAATTGGGTAGGCTAAATTGTCCGTAGTGTATGAGTGTGAATGTTTGTATGGATGTTTCCCTGAGATGGGTTGCAGCTGGAAGGGCAGCGTAAAACATATGCTGGATAAGTTAGCGATTCATTTCACTGTGGTGACCCCAGATTAATAAAGGGACTAAGCCAAAAAGAAAATGAATGAAAGTATATCTTATGCATTCCAAAAGTATTACTCGTTCCAAAGTAATGCACTTCAAAATGTCATTTATTCCTGCTTTATCAAAGCTGAAGTTTCAGCAGCCATGACTTTAGTCTTAAGTGCCAAGATCCTTCAGAAATAAATGTAACATGAATTAATATAATTGTAAAAACTGCAGCTTTGAAAATCTTTATGGCTCATACCCACTTTAAAATCAAGTATAATCCTGGATCAGTCAAGTAACGCACCGTGTCCTTCAGCGTAGAATCGAATCCGAATTGAATTTGAGTCAAAACAAACGTTTTCCATTGTATTTAAATGTAAACACTTTCTCTGCGAATGACTCTAAACCCGTGCTGAAAGAAAAGCACCATTTCTGAAGTTTATGAAATTAAAGTGCACGTAAAAATTCCATTACACACTCCATTATGCAAATGGCTCTTCAGTAAATATGATTCGGTAATGTGGCGTTAATCTCTTTTATGCATGCCCATGAAGCACATTACCAAACATTAATAGCACCAATTCAAGATTCACAACATGTGACCTCTCTCTCTCTTTTCCTGTCACTGTTTTTTTCCTACTTTTTTTTTTCCTCTGTCTCTCTCTTTTTTTTTTTTACTGAATTGTGAAATTGTCTCAGGTTATGAATACTGATTCTTGCAAAGAGGTCATGGTTTCTCATAGACCAATGTAATTTTATCTAGCAACAGTTCTTCCTGCAGAGATGTGCATGAATAATGCATATGCTACCTGTGTAGGTTAGTTGTAGAGTCATATTAATATGTGCTAATGGCTGCTTGTGGCATTTACAGGAACGCTGCATCTTTGACATTATTACGTTTGGTAGGGTGACACTTTGATATTAATTAAAAATAATGTTGTTTCATATGATATTTTGAAGGATTGCACATTCTAGGGCTGCACCATATTGGGGAAATCTGACATTGCAATATTTAGTTTTCCTGCAATATATATTGCGGTATAAATACAATTTCAGCAGACGATTGGAATAGCTCTATTTGGAAAGATTTCATTCATTTAGATCGACTGAGATGATCAAGTCTTTTTCAATGCAGTGCATCTGCATAAATAATAATAAATTACAAGCAAGCATATAGAAAAATACAGTGCTTTATGGTTTTCTGGGAGTCTTATTCAGTCACAGTACAATCAAACATAAATTAACATGGTCAACATTGTGTACATTATTTTAAAATTAAAATATCTTTTAATCTTTAATAAATAATTAAATCCTGCGGTGTGACTACTGTATATACACACATTGCAACATCAATGTTCAAACTATATATTGTGCAGCCCTATTGCATACATCAAAAAATATCAGTGCAGAAACTGATACTCATTGTAAGTAAACCACATTTACTTGACAATGTGTACAGTAGGAATACATTAAAATGAATGGTGTTTTTTTCAAATCATAAAAAATAATAAATCATAAAAATAATAAATAATTAATTATTAAATAAAAAAATAAATAAATAAATAAAATATTTAATTTATGATTCATAAATATTATATTGCAATGTGTAATGTGAACCATTCTAGTTCCTAAACACACAATAATACAAGTATAGAAGAATGACCTTTTTATGTATAGATTGAACAACATTGGCAGTACAAAAAGGTCAGTGGGTTATGCGACATGCATATTAAAACTGGACATTATTAATAGAGTGAATAAAAACTGCTTAATTATAAATATAGCTATATTTAGAAACATACTATTATTGAATTGCTTGGTTGATTTTGGATCGCTATTGAGTAATTTTATACATTTCATTTGTTATATACTTGTTGCTTTGGTATAAATATTTTTACAGTTTCAAATATTATTAGAATGGGTGGCACGGTGGCTCAGTGGTTAGCACTGTCGCCTCACAGCAAGAAGGTTGCTGGTTCGAGTCCTGACTGGGCCAGTTGGTATTTCTGTGTGAAGCTTGCATGTCCTCCCCATTTTGCTGTGCGTCTCCTCTGGTGCGTTTCCCACAGTCCAAAGACATGTGCTGTAGGTGAATTGGATAGACTAAATTGGCCGTAGTGTATGAGTGTGTGTGAATGAGAGAGTGTACGGTTGTCTCTTAGTACTGGGTTTTGGCTGGAAGGGCATCCACTGGTGTAAAACCTATGCCAAAATAGTTGGTGGTTCATTCTGCTGTGGCAAGCCCTTATAAATAAGCCGAAGGAAAACGAATGAATGAACTATTATTAATTCATTCATTTTCTTTTCCGCTTAGTCCCTTTATTATTCTGGGGTCGCCACAATGGAATGAACCACAAACTTATCCAGCATCTGTTTTACTCAGCGAATGCTCTTCCAGCTGCAACCCAGTACTGGGAAATTAACTATCATTTGACAATGTAATTTTTGTTTATGTATTTGCCTGACATTTTTAATTAAAGCAACTTACATTGCATTTGTGATATCTAAATTTAAATTTCATGATTTGTTTCTATCACTGGGACTTGAACCTTGGCATTGGTAGTACAGTGCTTGTTTTTTGTTTGTTTCCTAGCAAAGCTTGGGGATGAGGTGGGTCAGAGCAGCAATAATTTAGGCTGGCTTTTATGCTGCATTGCATATTTACATTAAATTTTAAGCAGGCACACAAGACCACCAACCTGCAACAGGGTGGAAATATAATTGCAGCATGTCTAGTATTGCATTGATATTCATTTCAGATAATACTCTCTTACAGAAGTATTGTGTAACATTACACAAAGTGTGTTTTTGTTTTCAGGAAAGCAACATGCTTCACCAATTCCCCACGTCTTTTCCATCGTGTATATAAGAGAAACCAAAGGGTGTTAACAGAACACAGATACTCACCACCCACAGACATAAACACAAATACACACTCACACGCTATAAATTTGTATTCCCCACACTTGAAGTGTTAATTAATAAGAACGTGACATGACTACAGAATTCACTTGTTGATTTAATTAGGCAATGGTGTGAAAGTATTGGCTATGCTTTATGGCAGCTGTCTGGACAGAGACAAAATCATTCACATTGACGGAATCCACAATATCTTTATATGTGATGAGCTCGCAAAGAAACCACAAAGGTAGAAAGGTAATACAAAAAAATCCCATTATATTTCTTTTCTGCCGTAAAATTAGAGGCTCTAAAGCTGGCTGTTGCTTTAGACAGAGTTAATCACAGCAAGCAAACCTCTGGATCTGAGGTACTTCAGGGTTCAGTGTCGAGCTCGCTCATCTTCTTAATCAATGTCACTGGTTCAATCATATGCATGTTAATCATTTTTATTGCTTTTTTTTTGTAACAAAAGATTAATCTCCTCTGTAAGACTATGAAATATAACATTCTTTGTAGTATTCAAAGAGTCTGATATGTTTTGTTGTCTACCCCGAAATAGACTTTCCATACATGAGTTCACGTCACATGACTCTAATGTGAATCTAGACTTCATTTACCCTAATGAAAAGCATTTAGTCATAATTGCGCAGAACTGTGTGAATAAGCTACCAGTTTCGACTGCAGCTTTAGCGTCTATTAGAGAGATGGTTGAGTTTCTATTGAGCAACTGATTTGAAGTTGAATTGCAGAGTGATGTCATCAGAAATCTTGATATATATTTTTAATGCACATGCAGTGTAGTGCATAACTACATATTTATAAATAATATACTCGCTTACAGAAAATGGCAACAACAACAACAACAATAATAATAAAATAATATTGATTAGGAAAATTTAAAAAAAAATAATTAAAGAGCTGATACTTAACATGAATGTGCAAATAAAAAAACACAAAACAGAAGCATGAAATAGACAAAAACATTTTTAGATTTATATTTTAGAAAACAAGTATAAAGTGTTTTGACATCTTTGAAAATCAAAAAAGGTCAACATGTTTGACAAGTTTGAGGTCAAAAACCCTCAACCATGTGGGTTCTATTGATCAATATGCTTTTTTTCTAGAACTTTTAATGATTGTGTAGAACATTTAAACAACCATTTTTTTTAAAAGTGTGGTTTATATCCCTCAAAATTTTGCCAGACATCTTTGGAATAAGAATCAGCTTTTACTGTAATGTTTAAAGGAATACTTCACTTAAACATGAGTAGAGTTAAACATTTTTGAGCCCATTTAGCTGATCTTTGGGTCTAACAGAAACACTTTTATCTAAGCTTAGCATGGATCAACTGCATTTAATCGAATTAGATCATTATCATGTTTATCAACAACAACAAAAAAACAACAACAACATTTTTGCTATTTATTTTCTATTAAAGCTTGAATCTTCTGTAGCTACATTGTGTATAAAACTGACAAAATAATATTATTCAGCGCTTGAAAAAAAAAGTCTACAGCAAGATAATATTAGCGAGGTAATGTTGGCTGGTTATATTGATGGAAGTTAGGTGATTTTCAGATGCTGCGAAATATCATTACACCTGCTGCAACCATGGTACAGAAGCAAGTTCCTTGATTATTACTATCATTATTATTATTATTATTGTTGTTATTATTATTATTATTATTATTATTATTATTATTATTATTATTATTATATATTCTAATGAGAGTTCAGCTCTTAGCAAAATCGGCCTAGGAAAAAAAGCATCTTTTCATTTTCTGTCAGTAGTCAGAACTCAAAACTATCAAAGTTATCAAAACTCCTTCATTCTAAGTAAGATGCTAATGGTCTAATCCGATTCAATGATTTATGCTAAGCTAAAGGCACTACTGTTTTGAAGGTTGGCTAAATGCATAAAAAATAAATAAATAAAAAAAACTCGGGGAGTTTTAAAATGAGTGGAGCGTTCCTTTAAAAATACTCAATAAATCCTTACTAAATAAACTAATAATTACATAATTTGCACTTAATCAAACCTATGAACATTATATCAAATCTTCCACACAAAATAAACAGCAAAACTACCCTACCACTGCAGTCCAGTTCTGTCATCACCTTTTCCACAGAGTTACTCAGCAGGAAAACAGGAACCTCAGACCACAGGTGATGCTCAGCAGAGAGAAAGCGAATTAAACTGACCCTGAGGTGAATTAACACCCCCGCTGCACACAGCAACCCAACTTAGCCTAAATGAACAGGGTGGCGCTAGCTGGCTGCAGCATTCATTCCTGATGATTAGTTATCATCGGTGCTCCCGACACTTTTATGCAAAGCAATTTACTAATTGTGTGGAGCATGTTGAGGTTAACTGCTCCACACTTACAGCCATCACGTTTAAAGCTTGCTTTATGGTCAAAGGTACAGTATGAGGATGAAGAAACCCAAGTTCAAGGTCGTGCACAGTCCAAGCAGCTTCCACCATGGGAGATTTCTGCATTCACAGTCCAGTGTGCCAACCGTTTACACCATGCAATTAGACTAAAATGCATACTGAAAGTGGTGATTGTGTGAGAATAGAGCCTGCTCACCGATTGCTGCAAAGAATAATCAAGTAAAATCAATGCTGAGTGTGTGTGTGTGTGTGTGTGTGTGTATGTGTGTGTGTGTGTATGTGTGGATAATGGCTGCTCTATGCTGTGGTCAGGCTAGTGTAGATGTTGCCACACTGCATCACATCGACTGGCTGCACTCCAGATTACTAATCCTGAACAGCTGCCTGCTGTTAAATTATACACACCGACAGGTGTTAACCACACATACACACAAAACACAAGCGCACACATTTATAAACATCCGTGCATAGATCCGACATAAACCCACACGTGTCCCTACACTAGGATATAAACCCATCAATGATCCAGTTGGCCATGTCACATGTGTATGAACTAATCAAACACCACTGATAACAACATTTTGAGGGCAAGACTTGTTTTATGTGCATCCATAACCTTTCTATTAGCTAATTACTCTGACTCATAGCTAATTGCTAAAAGTTATGGCTGGGAACCTTGGCTCATAACACCTTTTCTGGGTTTGCAAAGACAACAAACAAAACAAGTTGTCTTTGCAAATCAAGTGTGTGTTTTAATAAAGTGGTTTATCTGGACATCGAAGATTTAATCACCACTAGCCTACTTCTTTTGGACATGACATGAAACATTTATTTTGAGTGTGGCTGCAATACCTGCTCTGCTCAAAAGGGGGAGCTCTTAGTGAAAGCAGCGGAGATGGAGGTTCATGGAAAGAGAAGCATGTGTGTGTTAAATGAGAATTCCTGTAGGGGTTGATCGATTCTGTCTGCTTCACTTTCAACAAGTTCCAAGGCTAATGCTAAAAGATGTTTCATAACCAAAGCTTACGAATGTGAATTTGCTGAAAGGTAAACAAAATCACATCTAGGACCAATAGATTTGCTACAGGATGCATAATGAATGAAAATCAGACTGAAAGAGATATTTCCAAATGTATGTTTTTAATGCAACATGTTTTTGTAAAATTGTAACAGAAAGGTCTGTTGACAAGGAGAAAATCTTTATAAGGTCTCAAGAAACATTTCACAGTCACTCATGGAAAGTCCATGTAAAAAGATGTTCTGTTGAGAGTATTTCGGTGTTCACAATAATGATAACAGAGAACTGGACCACCAACAATAGTTTGTATACACGGTGAAATCTGTATCGATTAAAACATCCTTACATATGCACACACACGCACACACGCACGCTCACACTCAAACATTTTCAAGTATACAAACAAATCTTCATTATATTTTAGTTACATGCAGTGAAATATTGTATAAAAATAGACATTTGTATTGCTTTCTGTACAAACACATATATACACATATATAAATACAGAGTTAAAAAAATCGAAAAGGTGTTTACAATCACAATGTGTACAAAAAAAGACCAAAATAGTAAACAATATTAACCAAAACGTTCTCACGTGCGACTCAAACAAGGCTACAGCGCTGAACTCTCTCCCTTTCTCGTCCTTTAAATGATTAGTTCGCTCCACCTAAACAGAGCGAATGCAAAAGAAGGAGATAGGGAAATGTTCTTTAACCGATTGTTGTTTAGCTCTGGCGTACGTCCTGAAGCAATTTGTTAATTTCGGCAACCAGTTCACTAGCGTCGACAACTTCGTGTCTTGTGTCATTGCGTTTTCCCTGCCTTTGGCTGAGCACGCTCTCCAAGTCATCCTCTTCATAGTTCTCTGGGATCTCCTCCATCGCCGGCAGCCATTTTAAATGTGCCTGCGATGCCGCGTGATTGGTTGAGGCATGTCCGCTCGTCACAGCACCGCCAGGGTTTTGAAAGTGAGTATTGGCCGCCCAAACGGCAACTCCCTGTGGGTAGGCCGGGCCAGTAGATGACGCCTTGCCCGGCAGGAATCCCTTTCTGATCTCCATGCCGATGGAGGAAGCAGGCTGGCTGGTGCATTCGTCAAGCTCGTGGACATCGGCGTAAGAAGTTGGCAGGAGACGCTGGAAGACGTTGTTCATTTCTGACAGCAGTGAGCCGCCACATTCCTCCTCGTTGTCCTTTCCAAAGGTAGAAAAGCTCTTCTTAGCTGAGTCCACTGATTGCTGGTCCTCCTCAAGGACCTGAGGCCTGCTCTCTTCTCCTGGGATGAACATGTTCGCACGGTAATCCGAGGACGCCTGAGATGGCATCCAGCACTGGTCAGAGTGACCCAACACACGGCACTCCTCCGTACACAATCTCATGACTGCTGAAAGACATAGAGAGATTTTGTTTTCAGTTATCCAGCGTTTCTTTACAAAGTGACATCATCAATTACTGGCCTGGCATGCATATTACAGAGTTGTAGTTGGTTTTGTGAATGACTGTGAATGGGGATTGCTTTGACAAAACAAATTTACTCACTGGCCACTTTATTAGGTACACCTGTCCAACTGCTTGTTAATGCAAAATTCTAATCAGCCAATCACATGGCAGCAACTCAATGCATTTAGGCATGTAGACATGCTCAAGATGATCTGCTGTAGTTCAAACTGAGCATCAGAATGAGGAAGAAAGGTGATTTACAGTAAGTGACTTTGAACGTGGTTATTGGTGCCAGATGGGCTGGTCTGAGAATTTCAGAAACTGCTGACCTACTGGGATTTTCATGCACAGCCATCTCTAGGATTTACAGAGAATGGTCTGAAAAAGAGAAAATGTACTCAAATAGCCTCCACAGTCGCCAGATGTCAACCCAATATTGCACCTTTGGGATGTGGTCGAATGGAAGATTCGCATCATGGATGTGCAGCTAACAAATCTGCAGCAACTGCGTGATGCTATCATGTCAATATGGACCAAAATCTCTGAAGAATATTTCCAATACCTTGTTAAATCTATGCCATGATGGATTAAGGCAGTTCTGAAGGCCAAAATAGGTTCCAACCCGGTACTAGTAAGGTGTACCTAATAAAGTGGCCGGTAAGTGTATTGTGTTTTGTGTGTGCATTAAACCTTTCAAAAAAGCAAAATAATAATAATAATAAAATTAATCTGCTTTTAATACCTTATTTGTTTAAACAATGACTTTGTAACATATCTATTTTAATTGCAAAATATATTAGAGGAAATACCTAAGACAAAGTCTGCACTGTACTTAAAGCATAGTTCACAAAAAATGAAAATTTTGTCAATTATTAGAAACTTGTTTGATTTTCTGTCCTCTGTTGAACATAAAAGAATGAAGAAAGCTGGAAACTTGTAACCCTTGACTTCCATAGTATTTGTATTTTCATACTGTGGAAGTCAATGGTAACATGTTTCCAGCTTTCTTCAAAACATCTTTAGCGTTCAGCAGAAGAAAGAAACTCATAAAGGTAAATAGTGAGTCATTTATAGGTGCACTATGCCTTTAGATGAAACATAAATCTCCTGAGCAATGAAGGAGCAACCTGTGAGCAATGAAATTTCCTCTGGGCACGTGAAAAATGGCAGAAGAGAAAGTGAGCAAAACAAAGCCATGAAAGAGAACGCTAAAACGAAGATGGATGATAAGGATGTAAAGTTAGAGAAAGAGAAGATTCCGGAGGTGGGGAGGAAACTTGAAAAACTGAGGATACAGTGAGTTTGTCATTCTTCCATTCCCGTTTCTCTTGTGGAGGCTGACATCCTTTGTTAAGCTGGATTATTATTCATTACTTTGGCAACGCCACCTCACACGAATCAGATAGGACTGAATTTGAATATTAGAGACAAAGCAGCAAGGGTAAGAAATGGAGAGGACAAGCTGGAACTGGGATGGAGGAAAAATGCAGCTGAGTGAAAGTGACAATAACTGCTTTGGTGAGGAAAGGGTGCAACTCTAATCGATGCACACAGGTTGCTTCTTTCTCTCTATAAAAGAGGAAGAGCAGGGCTGAAATAGCGGCCCTCTGGGGAAAGAAAAGAGAGTGTGTGCGTGCGGAAGGGGGGTTTAACTGCATTGTGAAAGCAATTACGGTGAATTTTCCTCAGTTCAGATTTTGAAAGCATAGGGCTGTCACTCAGAGAAAAGAATGAATACAGGGAAATAACACTCTAGTCCACGCCTTCACACATGAACATGCGCACACACATGCACACTGTCTTAAGCTACTGATGAAACAGATTGCTGCTAAGAAAGGTAGCGGGTACGAAAATAGCCGCATAATTCAAAGGCTTTTCCCTTAATTTTCTCTTGCATACTGAGTGTAAAAGCACAGCGCAGGTCATTTAATTTATCCCTGCACCTGTTCACAATGTAATAAAAGTAAGTCACTGTAGACTAGGTGTTAAATTGCATCATAAACGCAATGTGCTCGATATAATCAAGCTGATGAAGGCCATAATTCAGGGTGATAAAAAGGTGAGAAACCACACGAGAGACCAATCAGGCTTCATTTCTCACCTGGGTGGAGACGGTGGTGTCCGTCGCTGTGGAAGAGGTCTCCGAAGCCGTCGCCTAGCAACCGGTCGATGGGCGAATCACGGCCCATCTCGCAGTCGCTGTCGCCCGCATCACTGTCGCCCCGCCCACTATCTTTCAGACTGAACTTATCCATGTCCTGGAGGGCGTACCTGCACAAACATTCAAACAAACACATGGGTACAGTATATGTTCAAGCTATGGAGTATGCTAAGCTACTATAAACTACATACAATATTCAAATAAAACCAGTACTGAGCTAAATCACCTACAGCTAAAATGTCATCTGCATTTGTTACCTGTTAAAGAATCTAAACGTGACACATCAAGAGTGGCATTATGTGTATGAAGTCAGCCTAAATACTTAACTTAAAGGGTTACACTATACAATAAGGTTCATTTAATGTTAATTAATGCATTCACTAACATGAGCAAACAATGAACAATACATTTACTATAGTATTTGTTCATGTTAGTTAATGAAAATACAGTTGTTCATTGGTAGTGCATGTTAACTCACGGTGCATGTTAACAAGCTTGGACTTGGATGTTAATAATGCATTAATAAATGTTCAATTATGATTAATAAATGCTGTACAAGTGTTGTTCATGTTAGTAAATGCATTAACTAATGAACCTTGTTGTAAAGTGTTACCACATAAAGTTTTCTAAAAGCTTCTCTATGTATTGCATACTGTCTATGAACATGCATATGCAAAGCAGGCAAGTTCAAGCCCCACCCATCATGTTTCACTCGTATAAAGTCGAGCAGCTTAAAAGCAGATGCATTTATAATGCCTGTTTATCCCCATGCACTATTCTCACATCCAAAAAGATCCCTTAAATGCTTTGCTTTACATCAGCAGAGGTGTGCAGGACAAACAAAAAGGAGTAAAACTGTCTAAATCTGTTTTTTTTTTAAATCATCAACATGAGAATGAAATGCATCATTGTATGGAACAATGGTGTCAACAATATGCACAGGATAAAATGACATGATCCAAGAACAAAACGCAGATGAGAGGAAGGAAAAAAAGCACAGAAAGCAAGCTATGACCTCATGTGAGGAGCAGTCCAATCAGGATCTGCGAACGTGGGTGACCACGGCAACAGGGAAGTTCTGTCCTATTCTACCACAAACATTTTAGAATACCTATCATCCAATCCGATCGAACCAGCAGCACACAACAGGTTGAGTATCACTACCCGTCTACTCTACCATACTATTCAGGAGCACATCATGCCCATATAAGGACTTGGAGTTGGAGCGAAGTATTTGTTGTTTGTTTGTAAATTTACCTGTAGCTGCGAGAGTATTTGTTCCCTCTGAAGCTGGGCCTCGGCTGATACTGACCCTGATGGAGTATTGAGAGGAGCTGTGAGACTTGCTATAGCAAAAACAGATGACATAAATAAAAATAAATACTGATGGAACACGACACTCGTTCACACACGCACACACACACACACAGCCACGCAAATGAACAAATAAAAAGTGTTAGCATGAGCACAACACACGATGACGTGAATGTTATGTTGACATAGGTGAATGAAAATATGAGCATAAGCAGACAATTTACAGGCTCTTCATGAAGATCAGTATCAATTACAGTGTTTCAGTATGCATTCAAAACTGGCTTTTACCTCTACAGGGGGCGTGGCATGTGTAAGTTCCAGGGCGAAGTTCTCTGGGATGTGATTGGAGGAAATGGTGACCAAGCTGTTCAGGGATTGACGACTGTGTTGGCTTTGCCGACTGCCCATGTAAGCCCGTTCTGGTCCGGGTGAAGAGGTCGGCGAGCGATGGTGTGCCCGGATCGGGAGGGTCCCATTGACGGTTGGCATCAGGGTGATGTCACCCTTATGAATCTGTCGTGAGGGCTTTTTAGGGTGCTGCTGGTATGTAGACTCAGCCACCCTGCAGTTGTATGAGCGAGTGTCCTTCTTTTCACGTGAGCAGCGAAGGGCAAAGGCCACCATGATAAGAAGCAGAACAACACAAATTGCCCCAAGGGAGATGATGATGATCATGGAGACTTCTAAAGGGCCGTCTCCATTCCTTCCACCTGTCAGATGGGGATTCATGTGGTTTTCAATGTTTTCATAAAGCGAAAGTCTCAGTAGGGCTCTTGCACTGAGGGTTGGAGTACCGTGGTCCTGCACGAGGATGGTCAGCTCAACGTGATCCTGTGGAACATCTTGTATACTGACGTTAGTCCGAATTTCACATGTTTTAGGATCCATATTAAAGTAACCTGCCTCATTTCCCCCCACAACAGAGCAGGAGAGGTCACCATTAGCACCAGCATCATGGTCCATCGCTCGGACAACGGTTAAAACGTCCCCAATCTCTGCATATTTGGATACTGGAACATCAGCTGTGTGGTTCCACAGCTGAGGCATCATGATGACTGGTCTGTTGTCATTCTCATCCAAGACAGTCAACACAACAGTCACGTTACTACGCAGCGGAGGATTTCCAGAATCCCGGGCCTGGACCAAAAATGAGATCTGACTTACATCTTCACGATCAAAAGTACGTAGTGCATAAATGTCTCCGTTAGAGGGGTCAATGGTGACGTAAGTGGAAATGGAGCTACCATGGACCATGCTTTCAAGTATAGAGTAGCTCACTTGTCCATTTGGGCCCAGGTCTGGATCTGAGGCCTTCACAGATGACAAATAAGCTCCAGGCGAGTTGTTCTCTGCCTTGGAAATCTCATACCTGCTCTTTGCAAAACTTGGAGCGTTGTCGTTCTCATCCTGGACCTCCACAATGAAGTTTTTGATGGTTGATAGACTTGGAGTACCTTTGTCTTCAGCTATAACAGTCAGGCTGAACTCTGACCTCTTCTCCCTGTCCAGCGTGACATTTGTAAGGATCATGTAGTTTTTCTCATATGACTTCTGCAGCCTGAAATGACCCTGGCCATAGAGACGGCACTCCACCTCTCCATTCAAGCCAGAGTCCAGATCATTTACACTCACCAGAGCCACGAATGTATCTACTGGAGCCGTCTCTGATATATAAGCTATCTCCTCATTCCCAGTGGACATCAAATTGACGCTGATGTCAGGTTTGTTGTCATTCACGTCCACTACTTTGATTATGACTTTACAGTGTGCTGGCATTGAGTTAGGGCCCATGTCTTGAGCTTGAACATCTATGTCATAAGAATTTGTGCTTTCAAAGTCAACTTTCCTCATCAGTGTCAAATGACCATTATCAGAGTTAATCTTAAAGGTCTCTAAAATTTTAGGTGACACGTGACTGCTGAAAGAGTATATGATTTTCCCATTGGTCCCTTCATCTGGGTCAGTGGCATTCAGATCAATAAGCAAACTGCCTAAAGGGGAATTTTCAAGCAAGTTGATCACATAAGATGGCTTCTCAAACACCGGATTGTTGTCGTTCGAGTCAGCTATGCTGATTTTCAGGAGCGTTGTTCCAAATTTGGGGGGAACGCCCCTGTCTGAGGCTGTGAGCTGGAGTTCATAGCTCGCTCGCACCTCTCTATCCAGCTCTTTTAGCACAACGAGCTCTGCGTACTTGGCGCCATCGGTTCTGGTTAGAATATCAATCTTAAAGAAGTCAGACGGGGTCAGAGAGTATGTGTTCAGTGAGTTCTCCCCGACGTCTGGATCGGTGGCGCTGTCAAGGGGAATGCGCGTCCCCACGGCGGCGGTTTCCGAGATCTCTATGGGAATGACGGGGCGCGCGAACTGTGGCGCATTGTCGTTAATGTCCAAAATCTCCACTTCAATATGAAACAGCTGTAGGTGCTCCGTGGGAAGAGTGAGAACGTCAAATTCGATAGTGCAGTTGAGATTCTTTTCACACAGTTTCTCGCGGTCTATTTTGGTCCTGATGCTGATCTCTCCATCCTGGTCGCGCACCGAAAGAAGCGACGCGCTGCCCCGCTGCATGGCTCTAAATCGTAACGGAATCGAGCTTGGAAGTTTGGACAAAACATCAGCGACATCTTCTCTAAGTCTGGCTATTACAGTACCCACCTTCTGCTCCTCATAAACTTGGTATTTCAGAGTTTTAGCCGTGGTGTACCCTGCCAATGTCACGAGCAGAGCAAGTTTGAGTAAAGTGGCACAGAGCTCTGTGCCCTTGCTGGTCTCCATGTTGGGTTCCGTCAGGCACTGCAAAAATATACTCTCAGAATGATTGTCGCTTCCTTTGTTGTGCTGTCTCAGTCTTTCACATGCGTTGTTATGGTCTCAAAAACATCCACAAATCCGAAAGAAAAACGTCTTCTCTAAAGGTTCCGGCGACAAAAAAGGTCTTGATAAAATAACAGTGTGCAGAAGCATAGGACAAGCAATAACATTTAAAGCAAAAGCGCATATCCCCCTGTCACTAAGGAGAAATCTGTTGCGCGTATCAAGAGACTGTAAGCGCAACCTCCGTCTGGAGAGCCTGTGCGCGCGCGTATCTGTCTCCCGCTGTCTGAAGACACTCTTTGACTGACTAACCCAAAATAGCAAAGCCTCCTTTAGTGCCACGGCTTCACACAAAACGCTTCTCCTAAATCAAGGGCTGCCCCTTCTCTCTGCAACTGACCATTCAACACAGAGCCACTATAGATCCCAATTAAATGAAGAGGAGAAAGGAAGTGGATAACTCCGCCCTTTAGGGTCTCTCTCCCCCCTCTCTCCCTCTCCTGAACGCGTTTCAACAAAGGATGAGAGAGCAAAATTTAAGAATAACTCGAGCTGAACTTTTCCTCTAGATGACTGTCAATAAAATCATTCTTTTTAGGTCACACTAAATCTATTCATTTTAGGTCCCAAAATGTCCATTTAGTAGCTTTGAGCAACTACAGAAAAGTTCCATTTATAATGTGGTCTTATTTATAGATCTCATGGTTTTAACCCATCACCTTATTTATTTATTTATTTATTTATTTATTTATTTATTTATTTATTTATTTATTTATAAATAAATAAACATGAGGTGACACGGTGGCGCAGTGAGTAGTGCTGTCGCCTCAAAGCAAGAAGGTCACTGGTTCGAGCCTTGACTGGGTCAGTTGGCATTTCTGTGTGGAGTTTGCATGTTCTCCCTGTGTTGGCATGGGTTTCTTCTAGGTGCTCTGGTTTCCCCCACAAGTCCAAGATATGCAAAATATATGAATTGGGTAGTGAATGAGAGTGTACTGCATAAATCATATGCTGGATACAATACGTTGGCGGTTCATTCCGCTGTGGCGACCCCTGATTAATAAAGGGGAAAGAGAGCTGAAAAGAAAATGAAGAATGTCTAAACATGAACTTATCTTGACTATTTATAATATGCATACATCTCTCTCTCTCTCTCTCTCTCTCTCTCTCTCTCTCTCTCTCTCTCT
>CAIGQQ010038154.1:13862117-13878608 GCA_903798035.1 Danio albolineatus
TCTCTCTCTCTCTCTCTCTCTCTCTCTCTCTCTCTCTCTCTCTCTCTCACACACACACACACACACACACAGATTTTATAAATTTGTGAGAGGTTTTTCAGAATCTTCTACCAATTTGGCCGTCTGAAGGATCCCATTTAGTTAGTTTATAACACTAATAGTTAAAAAAATGCATACATTATTATGCACAGAGGGTCGCGTGTTGCTCTAACATATAAAGGGCTGTTGTGCTCATGGGTTCCCAGTCCTGTACCACTTATCATTCCCTTAGCTTTTCTGCTGCTTCGTTGTCATCCTGCAAAATAAATCAATAAATAATTTAATAAACACAGTCCGATCAAGCATTACATGGGACGTGGTGGTAATTAAACTATTATTTTATTTCTATAAGGGTTAAGTTTATGGGTCATATTTTAGTAAGGGATACAATATTTCATTTGAACAGTATACTATGCTTATCATTATATAAAACATGGAAAGCCAAAACGGTTATTCTCATGATTGTGCCAAATGCTATAACACTTTAAATATTCTTCACTGTCTGCAATCATAGGAGATTGCTGATTCATTAAAACACCAGTTCACTTATAACGTCTAATATCTGTTATTATGATGGGAAATTGATTTTGAATTAATTTTTAAGTGTAAATCGTACAACTTCATCTCATACAAGTGGTGCACATCTCGTTTCATCCGTGCAGCTCATTTCCAATTGGTTAAACTGGCGTTAAACACTCCTAGATGGTTACAAATCATTATTCATTTTTGGAGGTCTAGACTAATCTTTGCATCAGCTGTCGATATGTTTGAAACTGCTTAAGTGTCTTTCTTAAATCCGTTTAGTATCACCCGCGTTTCTTGTTTGGGGTTAAAGTATTCTCACGCGCTACTGACTCGTCATCTGGCATATATATTTAAGCTTAAGCCGTGTGTCGAATCACTTGTTCAGATGAATGAGTGAAAAACTCGCTCACACGCACAAACAGCTCTGCGCACGTGAATAACACCGTTTTACATCGCGTGCATGTCTTTTGGTGCCATTCCCGCAAAATGTATTAACCTAACATCCATGTAAAGGCTTTAAAAAGAACATGCACTGTCTGGACCGAGTCATCTGGACCGGGTCATTTGCATTTGAGCATGGGTCATGCTTCCTTTTTGAGAAAAAGGCTTTCTGTGAGTCTAAACTATAGAGGGAAATTAGTTCAGTTTGAAAGTGTAAAAACGGGGACAATTCAATTGCTCTATCACGCTCACGGGCAAACGGATGAATAAAATACATTAAATGGCCTATTTCCTTACTCTCACTCAAATTCCCATGGTGATATGTTAACCCGTGGAAATGTAGCCAACCATATCAAACCCACAGAAGTTGGGCTTGGATTAATAAAAAGCCCTTTGGCGACAGATTTGACACAAATGCTGCTCCTCTTCTCCCGAGTCTGGGGTTCCATGTGATTTGACAAACCAAAAGGGCCCATACAGAGACACTATTCTAGCGACTGTTTGGGAAAGTGATTACGGGGGAAATTGCAGCGGTACCAGAAGGCGCACGTTTGACCCCGCCACTTTCTTTGTGCGGTTTATTCTTTTCATAAGACACCATGTTTGCGAATCGTCTGCATTTCGCCCGGCCAATTTTAGCAGGGCGATTTTAACCAGGTTTGATACGGCCGAGCGCTCTCTTTGGCTCCGAAGCCTTAATGCAATTACCTCTGCTCTAATCACATTGCCTGAACAAAGACGTCAAAGTCTTTGGTGAATTTCAGGGGTTCTGGAATGCCCGCAGTGTTGCATGAAAAATCACAGTCTAAAAGAAGTGCGATAAGTAAAAACAGATGCACAGGCTAATGCACTTAGACACGGTCTGGCTTTAAAGAGTGAAAAAAGAAATCCCTCATCTGACATAACCTATTTAAAAACTCGCGAACAATATGCTAATGAAACAAATACATTTAAGTGGAAAGCCAACTCGAGAGGCAGGTGTAACTGCGGCATATAGCCTAAAATATTTTTAGCACTAGCTCAAAAAGAATGTCTGTCATTGACTGAATTCAAATGGCATAATGAACAAGTCACCGAGCGAGGAACATCTGCATTTTTGGTGTCAGTACAACTTTATGACACCATACGGGAGCGCTACGTCTCAATCTCCCTGACAGAAGCGCATCCCTCGCAGGAGCCATAAAACCACACCACGGATTCAACTTTTGTCATTGATATGATGTCCTTCCCCAAACAAACAATGGCCACAGCAGGTGGAGCGCGGGCCAAATGAGGTTGGCGTCCAAACTCGCGCGCCCGAACTTTGCTTTCACTGTCGCTGGAATGCACGTGAACGCGCGCGCGTCGCGTTGTAAAGGCACGCGAGCATCTGTCGCCTCGTCTGTCTCATTATCCTTCATTCGATTAGCACTTTCTCTTTCTAGGCGGGCCGAGTCTCGCTTTCTCAATAGACCCCCGGTCACAAAGGTCTGACAATGCGCATTGTTATTCATACTGGGTCACAGAGCAAACTTAGCCCTCTTCCCCCTTCGGTTGGGACGGGCCTTTACGGCTTTATGAGTCGTTGAGCGGGATAACAAGACTCCGGAGCCCGTTTGCTCGCGTGATGCATGTAGTGCGTGGTCTTAAAAGCACCATATTGAGCTTTGTGTCGCGGCAAGGGCGACAAATTTATTGCTGTTCTTACAGTAGCCCACTATGGTAATCCAGCCCCGCTATAAACCACAAGTTAGTGTATGTACAGGCTAATTTGTGGAAATGATATGACAGCTGCACTCTAGGGCCACCCTCGGCTATACACTGTGTTGCTAATGCTGCCAGTGAGAGTTTATGCTTACAGTGCAAGGCTTAATAGTACTGTCCATTAATATTTGACTGAAATCAACATTTGCATATTGTATGAATGAAAAGCCCTGGGTATGTATTTGAATTCGTTTCTAACTAAAAAGCAATGAGGATTCCTGTAAAAATTGTATCACCATTTGAAATCAAACCCTGTACTCAAAGCATCCTAATGTGATCCAGTGAGATCCTTCTGTATAAAACTCTCAAGGATTTTTCTCCCATATTAGATGCTGTGATATCTTTATTAGAACCCAGCTTCTACAGTCTTCCACTGATTCAGTTAAATTAATTATACCAGTAGCTAAATGAATCATTTTAATGATGTTCTACTTTATTAAATAGGGAATATCCTATGTATATATGTGCTTTTCTGCAGTTACTATAAAAAAATGATAAATGGACATTTAATTCCATTGGCAGCCATAATAGACCTACTGGGAACTATGCTCTACATTTTTTATTCATCTTGTTTAATGCTGCACTGTCAGAAAAAAATATACACTTTGCCACTGGGACAGATCTCTTAAAAGTACACCCACAGGGTCTAATATGTACCCTTAAGGTATATATAGGCTATCCTTTAGAAACAGATACAGCAAGAGACAATTGTGTATATTTTGAGAGTACTGCTCCAATGACAAGTGAATCCAAATTAGAATAGAAATTCCAAAATAATCAAGTAAATACTTCTTTCTTTTAAGAGAAATAGGTTACCCTTAATCCAGATTTTCTTTTAACTAAGAGTCAATGTCATGTATCTTCCTATAACCACACACATACAAACTCTCTCTCTCTCTTGCTCACACTGGCAGTGAGTAATACCAACCTCTCAGCCCAAGTTCAAGCACCGTCACCCAGGACAAATCACTCTGACACTGATGTCTGCTGAGGTGGCTGTTTTTGACGACTGAGAGAATGAGAAGGAGAGCGGGAAAGAGGAATTAAAGACGGACATAAAGAATGAGAAAAAGTGTTGCTTGCTAGTTCAGACAACAAGGAACGGTTCCCTCATGAAAGCAAATTTACTCACTCTTCTATACTGACATTTTTACTGATTGCTATATTGTCGGTAAAGTGCACACAATACGGTTGATATAAATATTCAGATGAGCTATTGTGTTGTTCTATGGAACACAAAACCCATGAAGGTTACTGTATCTGTGTCGTATGCTACCTTAGCTGGTCCTGTAGGTTGCAAGGTTAAGCTGCCATGGAGCTAATTTGTTGGTCCAGCACAATTCACAGATCCTAATTTATATTGAGATCTGGGGAATTTGGAGGCCAGGTCAACACCTTGAATTCTCCCAAATGTTCTTGAAATCATTAAGTAAGAACGTAGGATGCATTAAATTTAGGTTCCAATAAATTGCAGTGAACAGGACATTCCCATGGCACCTCTTTCCAAGGTAATTGGTGCCCATACATGGGTGTCTGATTTGATGTAAAGGCTGGGACACGTCAAGCTGACAGGTAAAGTCTAGATCGGATATGCGGCTGGTTGGAAGTTCGATATGCACATCGATATAGCAGCAATTTTTTAAATACACTGTATAATAATTAATATTTTTGGAGTACTGTGATGGTTGGGTTTAGGGTTAGGGTGGGGGTAGGCGTTAATAAAATAAAATAAATGGAAAATCATTCATTCATTCATTTTCTTTTTGGCTTAGTCCCTTTATTATTAACCACCAACTTATCCAGCATTTGTTTTACACAGAGGATAGCCTTCCAGCTACAACCTATCACTGGGAAACATTCATACACAGAAATACCAACTGACCCAGCCGAGGCTTGAACCAGTGACCTTCACGCTATGAGGCTATCGTGCTACCCACTACGCCACCATGACACCCATAAATAGGAAAAATTTTAACATAAATATAAATAATTATCTTTAACTTCCGACCTCCACTGTATCTGATCTAGCAAACAACTAAGCTGACAGTCAATGATTGAGCAGCATCGGTCCTGCTAGATAGTTTGGTGTGTTTGATCGCCTCTCATCGGGTTAACGTCAGAATGAATTGTTTTGATTTAGCATGCAGAATTAGCTTCAGAGAGCTCTGATTGGTTATTCAGCAATGAATCAGAGAGCAAGATTAAAAACTGGTGTGGTGAGGTACCCAAGTAAACAATTCAAGTTAAGAGGGAAAACAAAGAACTAGCTATAATTTTGCTACATTTTACAAACATTTGCAAATTATATGGTTTATCCAGCCTAATGTCACGAGGAAATGTAAATATTTAACATTTTGTCAGTTTAGTGGCTAATTCGAAGGAATTCGTTCGGCCGTATGATAATGTACGATTTTAATAAGAAGGCGTGGCACCCAACCTTGCCCTAAACCCAACCGTCAATGGAGGGTTAGCAAATCGTACTAAATTGTACAAATGAGAACGTACAAATTCATACGGATTAGCCACTAAGGCTGCGTCCAAAACCGCATACGTCCATACTATACAGTACGCTAAAATCAGTATGTGAGCCGTGTAGTATGTCCGAATTTGTAGAATTCGAAAATCAGTATGCGAGAAGTACCCGGATGACTTACTACTTCCGGCGAGATTCTGAAGTGTGCATTCCAATGCACGCTGCGCTATCCCATGATGCCCCGTGAGAGAATTCATGAATGGGAGTGAAGCGAAGCAACTGACACAGGTAGGTCACGTGACCATGACAAAATGGCAGATGTAGTACGTCCGAATTCCATTCATACTTCTCACATTCATACTGTATGGAACGTACATATGTTTTCTAACGGCAGAGCAGTACGTTTAAATTTAAATCCAGTACCTACTGAATAGTAGGCGGTTTCGGACGCAGCCTAAATCAGAAAGTTATGAATTGCTGTGAGATTGTGTTGGATTATTAGATCATCAGACATACAGTATTTGCATGAGTGAATCCATTATTGTTGAGTGACAATTACTATGATAACAGTACAAAACGCTGCTTTGCTTACACTTAGTCTGTGCACATTTCACCTTCCAGTTTCCCTTTGTGGAATGAGAAAACAGAATACTGCCAGGACAGACAGGTCTTCTCACAAAAGACCAAAATGCATGCTCACATTTCCGTCAACTTATTGGTCCAAACGGGACCCGGTGCAAGTCAACAACACAGTTTGTTTTCATCGGTGCTAATTGTTAGATGTCAGCTTGCTGTGTCCTGGCCCTAAAGGACTAGATGGCCTTGTTATAAAGCTCCAATGTCCCATTCCAATGCTCACATGATCATTGAACAGAGATCTTCATGGGCCACTCTGATTGATCTGGCGATGCAGCAGAGTGCAATGCACTGTTTGTTGTGACACATTCATGCTCTTCAAACCATTCTTGATCAATGTGTGCGGTGTGGCAGAGTGCATTATCCTGCTGAAAGAGGCCACTTCCACCAGGGAACACCATTGTCATGAAGGCATGTACATGTTCAGGAGCAATATTGAGGTAGATAGCATGTGTCGAATTTAGGTCCACATGAACGAGCAGACCCAGTAATTGCTCACTGTTCTGAGGATCAAGAGCACACCGGACAGAGGTCATGATAAGTTCTCTTATTATTGTGTGGCTGGACATAATAGAGTGAGATGCACTTTGTGTTGTGACCCATTACTCTCATTAAATCATTCTTAAAATTATGTGTGACGTGCTACAGTAGACCTTTAGTCGGCTCAGACTACATAGGATTGCATTTATTGCCCTTGTGCATCGATGAGCCTTGGGCATCCTGTTGCCAGTTTGTGGTTTGTCTCTCCATATTACTTTCCTTTGCCTGTGAAACACAAGCAAAACTATTCTGGAATATGTCTGCTTTTTTCCTTCTAATGAATGTCAACATTGTTTTGGAGATTTAAAAATAAAATCTTCATAAAGACAGCAGAAGAACTAAAATTGCACAACTGAAACAACATAAGGGTGAATACATATTGAGTTTTCATTTCCAGATGAACTACTCCTTAAACAACCAGTAAATTAAACTAAATAAATATGCGTGATTAATGGGGAACGTGATGCTCGGATTCAGGCTCCCTGACTGGACTCCATTCTTAATGACTGACAGCTCATTTTTGGAGCAGCGATCACCATGGAAACAAATCAGACAACCATAAATGGGATCCACGTTGATGGAGTTGTTGCAGTAATGTTTTAATGAAGGTATCAGAATGCAGATGGTATTAGTGCCAACATGCGCAGCAGCAGTTGTAAATGGGTCAATGCCAGAGCTTGGCAGGAAGATGAGCTAAGTAGAGAGAGAGAAAAAAAGTGTTTTATTTAGAAAACCTATTCTTAATTGTTTCTTGACACACATTTCAGTGGGCAATCCCCTAGTTAGCCGACAGCAAGTATGAAACACCTCCAAATAAAGACATATTTCCGCAGGACTGTGTCAATATATTAAGTAATACATCTTTTACGGTTGTGTTAATGGCAATGGAGGCCCTTCTAAGGGTCTCAGGTCTCAGTAGACTGTCATGTTACATGATTGGAAAAATGTTCTGCTTTTAACAGTGTTTTAGACAAATGAACCCCAGTTCTGTAAGGTTTGTAGTTTCTGGTGACTGTCTGTATTTCATTACCGCCTTTATTCCACGAGGGAGACGTGAGCGGCCAAAAAACGTGAGTTTTAAAACAACAGCACATGCTAGCCGAAGGCGTTCCAGCAGAGGTAGTTAAACAGCGGGGGCCAGAACTCTTCTGTGTTTCCCGTGTGAGCAAAGGTTCCTGGGTTACATGTATCAGGCGGTCTGTGTAAGTTTGTTAGAGGCCAGATTTACGGCTGTGGGTAAAGGAATGGAGAGCAGCTCGGCAGCGGAGAAGTGAGGCTCCTACGGGTAGATTTGGTTTAGGAGTCCCTAGGTGGCCTGGACAAGAGACAGAGGCTTCATCATTCTGTTGAGCGCACTTAACATGTTTCTGTTTTTAGATCAAGTCCACGTGTGGGCTGTGCAGTGTGCGAGGGGTATCACCATAGACATCACCATATTTCACATGAATTTGAATAAAGGTTTTATATATATATATATATATATATATATATATATATATAAGGTTTTATATATCTATCTATATATATCTATATATATCTATATATATATATATATATATATATATATATATATATATATATATATAGGTATGTCTTTAATGTACCAGGTGACATTCAACAAGGAACAATTCACCTAAAAATCACAATTCAATCATTATTTGAGGTCATATGACCGCTTTTTTCAGACAACAAAAAAGAAAAAATGACCTTCTCATTGATACTGAACAGGGATCAGGCATTAAGCTTTAAAAAGTCCCAAAAGTATCATAATCTGTGTGATACACGATTAGTTATTTTACTTTAAAAAGTGAATTAGCAGAATTTCTTACAAGCAACAAGTTAACTTAAAAAAAGTGAGTAAACCAGTTGTGACTTGGAACTGTTAAAGGTGCTGTATGTATTTTTTTGACTCGTCTAAAGCATAAAAATGCCATGATATGTTTGCGGATATTTAAGAAAGATGCTCAGTGAACATTCTTGTTTATCTGAAAAACAATGCTGAAGTCAGATATTCTGCTTTGAAAATGTATATGAACGCTGTCTTTGTTTATGTTCTTTTAACCTGCCCAATGCCAGTTTAGCCAATTATATTTCAGCACTTCAGGTTACCTTGGTGGAAAACCACGTATTTTATTCAGTCATTCAGAAAGGCTCTGAAAGCAAGCGTCTGTGACCAAAATGCGACATCCGGGGTACAGTAGCAGCCTCCGAAATAAGAGACAAATTCAGTTCCACATGAGGTTATTATTTATCAAATGATATAAATATTACGAGCGTAAACATTAGGTGAGCAGGTTACATTGTAACCGTGTGTCCTAACAACACACTTCATGACGAGACTTGGAGTGATGAGCAATTTGGCTGTTTGCACCAAACGAAACACTACAGAAATTTAAATACAGCCATTCAGAAGCACAGAATATGCACTCACTCACGAAATGGTAAGATTTATAATCTATTTACTACATAATAACCCTATTTAACATTATACAATGTACATGCTGAATCACTCATATGTGTTTAGTTCAAAAGTTCAATTTCAAACGTTTTTTGTTATTTTTAAGATATCTGCTGCTGCTTTTAGTATATGGCAATAAATGTCTTGTAAAATGGCATTCAAATTCACATTGTTAGCATTTAGCACTGAACAAAGCATATGAGGTTTACCTGAGGTGATCATTCTCATAGTTTTCTGTTGTTCACTTGTAAGAAATAGAAGTCGTTTTCTAATATATCAATTTGAGGTGTTGGTTAGAACAAAAACTCTTTTTAATATGCAGAATATTCCTTTTAACGGGTGCCGTTGCTTTTATTTAGAACACGATTTAAATCACTCGCTCCAGTCCTCAATCTGGCAACCTGCGCTTTGGTTTGTTTTGATCCAGAAGTGCAATACCTAGTTTAACCACTGGGTGTCAAACTTACATACTGCACCTTTAAGTTAAATGTTTTTTTTAGGTTTATATATATGCACACATTTCATTTACTTTATAATCTTAAGGCAACAGCGTTTTAGTAAAGTCAAATAATTGCTAAAAAGCAACATGTCCTTTCCGTTTTTTGTTGGTAAAATTAACTAATCTCTTTTTTTACAGTCTTCCAAGTGTTCTTAATGCAGAAAAAGCTGATCATTTATTCAGTCAGCTATCATTGTATCCAGCCAACAACAAATATTTGGCTCCACGTCCTAAAACGGCTATATTTAATTTCCTTGCGCTAGAGCCAAGCAAAATATGCTGAATTAAATGAATTAATTTATATAAAAACATGTCAATGGATCACGTTTTACACTGACAAATAAATAGACATACTTCAAATATTTAATGAGCCTATTTGCTTTCAAAAAATCATTCCTGACCTGTGAACGATACACGTTGTTCCCATAAATAATTAAAAACAAATGATTAAATGAGTTAAAATATCCAAATATTATCCTTTGACAATATTTCTTTTAAAAATGGTAGCTCAAACATTTCCTCATGTCATTCACGGTATTAATGATTAAATCAATCCCCAATGGATAAAACCAAGCCCTATCGTTCAATGATGGATGGACAACAAGATAGATGGATGGATAAATGGACAACTAGACAGACTGATCAATACCATGAGTGTTCATGCTGTGTCATTAGAAATTCTGACACATTCAAATGTAAAATGAGCAAACACGGTAACTCTAAGAGAATAGAGCCAACCATAGAAAGTTCTTTAAAATATTCTTTAAAATATTGATTACAATATCCTTTACTCCCTCACTAACATCCTAAACCTCCAAAGGCAGACAGATGGAGAAAGCAAGAGCAGAAAGCAAGCAGAAAAATTAAGAAAGAGAGAGAAAATAAATATATTTAGCTCGATATTTAATTTGTTGAAATCTTAGTTTCAACCATTTTCATCAGTTGATTGGTCAAAATGTTTTGCACAGTTCATTAGCTACAGTAGATGTTTATTCCTTACAATACCACATAACTACACAGATAATCACCTAGGGCATTAAGAAACTACTGCATAATGAGTCTCTTTTTAAATGTGCATCATACAGTAAACATGACCTGTGGGTCAAATACGCTTTGCTGAAATACGGCGTACATGAAATTTCAATATACAGTATTATGAAAACAAAATCTCAACCAAAATAATACTACCATGACCCATGGTAATTCAACGCATACTATTTCTTCTAAACAAAAGTTGCATACTAATCAACCTGCAACTCTCATGACCACTTTAACATTTAGGAATAAAAAAAATGTGCATTGTTTCAACATTCTTATAGGTGGTCATTTGTTACAAAGTAACTAGTAACTGCAATTACATCACTTTTCTACTGAAAAGATTACTTTTTATTTTAAGTAATTTAATCACTGCTACATATACTGTACATGCATTCAACAGTTCTGAATAAGTCGATTCAGAAAAGCAGAGTAATAGTATTGTTTGTCATACACATATATTTTGCATATTAATTAAATTTAAAGAATACATTTATCAATACAACTGCAAAAGCTTAAGAAAATAAATCAATTTTAGAATTGAGTTCATGACAATATAAGGCATGAATTCAGAGAATCGCAGTAAATGTATATATTTTTTTCTCATTCATATATTTGCATTATAACGAATAGATTTATCCCACAACTGTACATGAGAATGCTTAACAATGAATTGTTTTTAAAATGAATGGCAATATATGTATGAAATATGGTGTCATTACATTGAAACATTTTGAGTTACATGTTATTTAAAATGTTCAAAAAAAGGTCCTGTTTGACTTAAACTTAAATAATTAAGAATTTAATTACTATTGTCTATGCGTTAGGATTTATGTGTATTTTTAGTATTGAGTCAAGTAATTAAATTACTTATTGAGTAACTATTTTTGAGACAAAGCCATTATACAAGTCATTCAAATTAGATTAGATTAGATTCAACTTTATTGTCATTACACATGTACAAGGCAATGAAATGCAGTTTAGGTCTATCCAGGAGTGCAACAGCAGCAAATGCAGAACACAGGTATAAATTATATAGTGCAGTTATAGAAAACCTATGGTGATATTTACAAACGGATGTACTATGAACGTATATACAGGTTGCATTAGCTATGAACAGAGATTTACAATAAGTGATTATTTGTACAGGTTGCTATTAATATTCAGAAGTGTGCGGATAGATAAACATAATTACATATGTACAGTGGGTGTGTACATAATAACAAATGTACACGTACAGTGGGTATGTAGAGTTTAAATAATATGATGTAATTTGTACTGAATTACCTTTTTAAAGTTACCCAACACTGGTCATGCTATAAGAGTTGCACGTCATGATTTTGCCAAGTATGATGCGACATCTATGTTGATCCTGGAACATCATTTTTGTTTGAAAATGTAATCCATACCTACTCCCTACCCCTAAACCTAACTATAACTGTAAATGATTCCCAAAACAGAAGGAAATAATAGTTGGATAACAATCATGTACAAGTAAACCTAACCGTTGACTAAACTAAGGATACATTTAAGCCTGAACATAAACAGTAAACGTATCCCTTAATTCTGATTGGCTGATTGAAATGTTGTTCCAGAATCAACATAGATGTTAATCCAGGAACATGTCCTACTTGGTGAAATCAGGTTAGGGATAAAATAAAAGCCAATGTCTACCATCAACTCTTTGGTTATTCTTGAAGGTGAGCAAATTGATGTTTTTTAGCTCAACTATTCCTTTAAGAGCCATAAAAGAAAATGAAAACACTGATCTATTCCATGTCTTGCTACATATGTGCCTCTGCTTCTCTTGAAGAAATATTGCATCAAAATTTCAGCATATCCAATGCAGATGTGGATAAAAATGGCAAGCGCTGAAATGTGCATCGTTTACATCAAAATGCTTGGCAAAGGAACATAAACAAATCCTAAACAGCCAGAACGGCGCAGTGTGAACATGCATGTGAGACCACAGCAGCCTGTGTGATGTTCTGCAGCGACTGAAGGGGCTTCACTTGAATCACAGCTCTTACATCAGGTCCAACTAAATGTTTTATTCCGAAATCTCTATGAGCCTACTGCCAAACCCCATCCAAAGGCAACAATTTTGGGAAACAAGCATCTTTGATCTATTAAAACAAGCTCTCCGTCTTTGTGTCTCTTCTTCTGGGGTGGTATATGGATCTCTCCTCATCTCGTTATCCATGGTGAAAAGAGAAGCGTGATCAGAGCCCCCTTCTGCTCCACAGAGATTGGCATGCTAGATGTCGAATAACAAAGAGGATGAAAACAAAACACGATGTGCAAGAAAACAAGAAGTCTCAAACAAATCTTTAACACGGAACCTGAAAGGAAAGCAACTGTGTTTGTATTAGAGAATATTGGAGCAGGCTTTCAAAATAACTCACTGTGCTGCTACAATGATGCTGGCATAAATAACGTAATTACTGTATTAACTATGCTTCAAAAGGCAAATTTCACAATGGTGATACTGTATGAAACCAAAGTTCACCAAATGCCCACATTTAAACCATTACATTTGTTTTGACCTGATATTGATTTTCAGCATAGGGCGTAGCACAACTGATGCTACGCTCAGTGCCGTGACATGGCATGCACATAACAGTTGGAAGTATCGTACACCATTCGCACGCTATTTCAAGAGTTCACACTTAGCTGATGATTGATTATAAAGCTTGTTTGGCATGCTGTCCCGGGAGAGAGCCCTGAGAACATAAGATCCTCGAGCCCAGGGCTCCCTCCCGTTCGCAAGGCGAGAGGAGAGTTTGAGCTCAGGTAGATCTTGAGAACTCCCCTGCAGGTAGCTAATAAACAGATAGTGATTGCTATGAAAAGATAACTACTTACTAGGAGCATGTCTATGGTGCCAATTTGGATGAGTCAATTAACTTAAGTTGCATGTTTTTGGACGGTGGGAAGAAACCGGAGAACCCGGGGGAAACCCACGTGAGCACGGGGAGAACGTGTAAACTCCACACAGAAACATCAGCTGGCTTGGTAAGGACTAGAATCAGTGACGTTCTTGCTGTGAGGCAACAGTGCTAACCACTGGGCCACCGTGCCACCCATCTAGGACAGGAGGAGGAGGAGGGGTGGAAGGGGGGATTCTTCAAAACGAAGATGGCTGTGATATGGAACTTAGAGTATATATAGTGGCTTAGGACTCATTAGATTGGTGAATCATAAATTGAATGCGGGACCAGCTGCGAGCAATCATCTGCAGGTGATCCTCTCGAAATTAGTTTATAAATTAACTTCACTTAAAATGAAACCATTCAGATGCTGCTCAAAAATATGAACGAACTGAGTCGTAACTGGACACTGCGGACAACTGCGGACATGTGGCATCGGTGTGCGTACACTGATAAAAATCTATGTTTAGAATTATAAAATGCATGGCACGTCGCCGAACAGCGCATCCAGTGTGCGACCCCTTTATTTATACGGACAGCGAAAACGGGGCCTACTATCCTTCCAGCTTTGGGTTTTAAGCGGGAAGTGTCAGGAAAGTTACAACAGGGATAACTGACTTGTGGCAGCCAAGCGTTCATAGCGACGTCACTTTTTGATCCTTCGATATCAGCTCTTCCTATCATTGTGAAGCAGAATTCACCAAGCGTTGGATTGTTCACTCACCAACAGGGAATGTGAGCTAGGCTTAGACCATCGTGAGACAGGTTAGTTTTACCCTACAGATGTAGGCCATTGTTGTGCTAGTAATCCAGTTCAGTACAAGAGGAACTGCGAGTTTAGACATTTGCTTTGTGTGCTTGTCTGAGGAGCCACTGGTGCAAATTAAGTTTATTCAGTTCAGCTATACCACAAGTACTTGGACTGTGGGGGAAGCTGGAGCACCTGGAAGAAACCCACGCCAACATGATGAGAACATGCAAACTCCCCACAGAAATGCCATCTGACCCAGCTGGGACTCGAACCAGCGATCTTCTTGCTGTGAGGTGACAGTGTTAACCACTGTGCCACCATGTCACCTTTCTGCAAAATTAACAAATTAACATTCATTCCCATGTGACACATTTAAACAACATATGGATGCATAGATGGATGGGATGATGGATGGCTGGCTGGCTGGATGGATAGATGGATGGATTGACAGATGGACAGAGAGGCAACATTAATAGATGGACTGACAGATAGATGCGGCAAACAATGGATAGATTGTTTTGAAAATGTATCTTTTGCACTGTTATTTCACTTAAGAAAAAGAAAGATTCATGAAGTAGACATTTCTTTGTGTGGTTTTAGGGCGTACTTACACTGGGTACGGTTGCCGTGAACCTTGCCGAAGAGCACTCCTCTCTCCACCAATGGCCTGGGGGCACACTTACATCATCGATTATGCGACTTCAGTTTAACTGGAAGAGAAGTACTCTCCCTCAACACAGTGGATATTGCTTTAGTTATATCGTTTTGTATTATTTTAGTCGTTTGGGATGTAGTGACACACAGTCAAACATTTTGTCAAACAGATCCACCACTTTTGATTATCATAAAAGTCATCGTGCTGCAGGTATTAAGAGGTTTGCTGAAGTTGCAGCTAACATGTAGTGAGGGGTTTGCATCTTTGATGAACTATAACAGTTTATGTTCATTGAAAAGTAAGAATGATTAATGAATCCATGTAAAACAGTCACATAAAAGTGATGTTGCGTCTTTAGTTTCGTGCTCAGGCATGCTTTGCACTTGCTTTACACTACAAGTGTACTGCGCCTGAGCCCAAGTGAACCATGCTCTGGCACACATCTTCTGGCCAATCGAACCACGCTCAGGAACTGTACAGAGCACTCACACTTGTCAAACGAGCCAGGAAATGGGGGTCAAACAGGCCCAGGCATGATTCAGATAGCCTAGTGTGAGTACACCCTTATACACACAAATAATGTTTAGAATTCTCATGAAGGATTGTGGTTTCCACAACAGTTTATTTAAAATGTTCAAAATTTACCATTATTAGAAAATATCACAGAATTGAGACTCATTTTGGGATTGAAAACCACACATGTAATTTATGCTTTGTGTTTGTTTTGTTTGTTTTGTGTGTCATCTGACATACATGCACACAAAAAAGATGCCATTCCTGTAGACTTTAATAGCGTTAACATAGCTCTCATTCGTAAAGTCCCACTATCATGGCTTCTCAACTGAACATTTCCAATCAGTCTGGAACACCCAGCGCTGTGCTGATAAGATACAGGTGATAAGACTCCATTTTGCTATCCCCCTTTCCTCTACCCCATTCACCCACACCGTCCTAATGATTGATGAATGGCAGCTAGCATTGCCAGATGCTAGCAGCCGATAGCGCTTCCATCACAGGCATGGCTGAACTCTCTCTACCTGAAGATGCTTCAGTAAGATAGCATATGGAGATGTTGGGCTATGATAGTGCTTGTAGCCTCTCTCATAGTTGAATTGAAACACACATGCTAACAGATGTTAGCAGACTGATAGTATTAGCATCACTGTTGTCTACCAGGCGATGATGAATTAGGGCAGAATTGAGCTACTGTTAGCACTAGCATGGGCCTTCTTACTTCAGCTCTTTCCAAAACAGTTTTAAAAAGACAACACACTGAGATATAATGCTTCATAGCTAGACATTTCAGCATAGGGTCACCTTCTAATTAATTAATTAAAATATATATTTTATTTTGTAAAAATGGACAGTAGAAAATAATCTGTTGACAGACGGACATATGTACACTCAAACAATAGATATAATTACGGATGGATAAATGGATGGAAGGGAGGACAACAATATAGATAGATGCTCAGATGGATGGATGGATGCATAGAGAACAAGACAGATGATTGACTGGATGAATCAATGGATGTAAAGACATCAAGATTGACGGATTGATGGATAGATGGACAGAAGGTTGGTTTGTTGGTTGGTTAGTTGGTTGGTGGATGAATGGATGGATGGATATGATGGAAAGATGGAGGGAGGGTTGGTTGTTTGGTTTGTGGATCGATGGAGAACAAACAGATGGATCAATAGATAAATAGATAGATAGATAGATAGATAGATAGATAGATAGATAGATAGACAGACAGACAGACAGA